>SJYC01031559.1:0-11131 GCA_006408675.1 Madoqua kirkii | reverse complement strand
GAGAATATTAGATTGAGGAAAGAAATTAGTAAAAGGTAAATGCCATCCTAATGGGAATCACAAGTGCATGATCATCATAGCTCTGGAAATTCCCAGGTCACACACAGACAGGTGGTGAAGAATGACTTGGCATGAACATAAGTGACAGATGATATTCTCTGTTCTATATTCAAAATGAACTGACCACTTGACTTTGGGTCAAGTTCAAATGTTAGAAAATTAAGTAATTCCCAAGAACGTTGAAGGATTCATGAGGAATGTTGGCGTCTGCCATTGGAAGAGAAAGAAAAAGATTAAAGAAATAAAACATTGAGGTAATACTCTGGAAAGATAACAAACATAATTCATGTATAAGGTTATATTCAATCAAAGGTAAATTCCCACAGGAAAAAAAAATAGCATCAGTAGAAAGTAAATTGTATTATTTTGTTTGGAAACCCAAAACTTTTAGAAAGTAAAACTACTCTGCTGCTGTCTTTCTTGGGAAAATGTTCTAATATTTGTTCAGAATATTCATGTTAATTCTGTCTCAAAATCTTAGGATAGAAGAACAGGAACAATTAAGACCTTTATAAATACTATCCAAGCAGAGAAAATACTCTCTTGAATTTTGATTTCCTACACTTGATTTGGTTTTTTTTTTAGTCTATAAAATTTAGCAGCCAGAATTTTAAAAGAACACAACATAATTATTTGGAAAAACATTTGGTTTTCATGAATTTTCAGGTCACCATGACAGTTTGAGGCTATAGTAAAGCAGACAGGATTTACACAATTTCTAAAGTAATGCCATATAAAGTATTGTTTTGTCATGAATATTTAATATATAACAAGTAGAAAAGATGTAGCTTTTCTTGGTATAAATATTAGTCATTTCTGTATATTAAATTATTTTATATTTCATTCTGTATCCTGTATCAGGAACTATAAAAAGTATGAGCTACAAGGATTTAGAACTTATATTTAACATTTAAAATGATCCAGTATCTGAAAGCCAGAAATGAGTTTAGGAGCACCTGTTTAACTTACCTTAACTCCATCTGGTTTCTTCAACAAACTCTTGCTGCTGCAAAATGAGGGTAAAAATCAGTTTAGTGAGTTATCCACAGAAACCCACAGCTAGGCAACAAAACAGGTTATTGTTTTCCTCCTACTACCTTTACTTATTTATGGCCAACATATGCCCGATTATCAAGGTCACACTGATGAGCGCGAGCTTATAGGACATTGAAATACAGTATCACTTTTCTTGGTCTTGTCACATCAAATTTAGAACTGAATTCTTATTTAGTTCATCGAAAATAATTGGACACTTTGTCGGTTACATTAGTGGACTTTATTTCACAGTTGGTTGCGAAAAGGATACTGGAACTTTAACTGGACTATGCTTTTGTAATCCAGAAAGTTGATTTCAAGTCTTCAGACATCAGCTCACAGATTGTATTACATGTTCATTCACACCGAAGTATGGTGGCCATGTCAGTTCTGCCACTTAAGCCTCTCTTCCTAGAGGTCTAAAACTCATTTGTAAAAATCTGCTCTGGCTAAATAGCATTCTTTTTAATATGTATATTTGAAATCAGATCACTTCATTTTTATAAAAATATTATTCATAATAACTGTATTTAAAAGGAAATGGTATATTATTGGCCTAGAGCAAATATATCACACACTTAGTGTATGAACTTTAAAAAAAGATATTTTTTTAATGCATCAAAATCAGAATACAAAGGCTTCATAAACAAAAGCCTTTTACGTTGAAAAACTAAAAATCACAAAGTTGAGGCATGAAAGAAAACAAAATGAAATCTTCAGAGAATTCCTAAAGTACGTGGTCTTTTATGAGACTTCACTTTTTGGGAGGGAGCATTCAGCATTCCTTCTGTTACTGAACTCCTTGAGTATATTAAAGAGCAATGCTGTCCTTTCAAAAAATATACTTATGAATGGGTATATACACAGAGAACAGAACTGTCAATGACAATTTGTAGATCAAGTTTAGAACATTTACAAATATGTAGGACAAAGTACACATTTATGCTTCAATTTAATGTTAATTATATAGATTTAAATATATCAGAGTAGAATTTGGTTCTGAAGTGGAAATACCTAGCTATGATAGAACTGCATGAACATGTAATTTCCTGACATCTGTTGGATTTGGGCAGTTATTTTGCTATCACGCTGGTACAATTTTAACTTTAAAGATACAAACATGTTAATTTTATTTAGCTTTTAGCAACAGAGCTATTAATTTATTATTAATGAGACTATAAGAAATAGTAGCCTTAGCACTAATACTGTGTGCCTGGAGCTAAAAAGCAGTATTAAGTAAATCCTGTGGCAGTTAATAGGTTAGAAAGCAAACTCAGAATAATTAGAATTGCAATAGCAAGCAAAGAGAAGACAATGATTTGGGGTAAGCAGCGATTTGGCCTGGGAGATGCAGAAATGTCCCTTTTGGTTACTATTTACCTTACCTCACAAGAAATACATTCCACATAAAGGGAGAAAAGAAAAAATAAAAACAACTTTATAACCATATACTCATGGACAAATTACTTTAAAGAGCATGTTTGGTAATGAAACACAATGAATACTCAAAACTAAAATGCAATATAAACCACAAGGTGTAACTGAGTCTAATGTTATTCAGCCGGTTTTGAAGTGATGGATTAAAAAAAAAGTTTGTTTTTCATGCTAAGACACTCAGAAACGATATCAAATCCACATATTAGTCATGAGGTTTTAGTTTACACGATGATGAAAGGAAAACGTGAGGTAAACAAAAAGCTTCCATACATGGGTGTATATATTAACAAAGGCCCAATTTATGCCTAATAGTGTATTTGAAGCTGAAACAAAACATACAATCTTAATTCTGAAGTTTTTTTCCCTGTTAGTCAGTCTGTCATTAACTATATATACCATACCATCCTACTTTTTAGTGATTCACTAATTATTGGGCCACAGTGATATATTAATTTATTTGAATATAGCATATATCAGTTAATATTTAATGAGATGACACTGAATTCACCCATATAAATGTCAAATATAGTAATCAACTGTTCATAAAACAGGTAACTTGACAGCAGCAGTAACAAGTTTTACTCACCAAACAAACTGGACAAAATACATACAACAGACTAACACAGTCCCTCAATTTGCAGCATTACTCAGTGCATTATCATCATTGGTGTGGTTTAACAGGTTAGTGGAAGTCTTTGAAAAGCCTACGAGATCACATTATATACAATGGGGGATTAAAGGTGACCACCTAATAAAATGGTAAACAATAAACAGAAATTGGTTGAGCAGCTTGGAAAACATGATCACGTTACGAGCCATCACCTGAGATCACTACAGCAGGTGAGGTGTGCGGCAGGGATAAAGCACTTAAGACATAGCTGGGTGACCGGCCGCTGCACAGCACTCTCACATCAACAGTAAGCAAACGAAACGGTAGTATTTTTGGTACCGTTGTCTGACAATGGTTCCAAGTCTAAATAGCTAAACAGCGAGTTTTTACCAGTGCAGCTGTCTTAATGCTTCAGTCCCTCCCCACACAGGACTGGTTAGCTTTTACCAAAATTTAAGTTTTGGAAACCTGATCCTTTGAGGTAGCCCATCAAAGAAGAGGGGCTCCAAAACTCAATTTCTGGAAATAGCATACACTTTATGTCAATTCTGGAGAGTCACACCTACAATGAAAGAAATTGTTAAGCATCTTTCAGTCTATTATTTAAACAAACTTATTTTTACCAGGAAATCATTTCAAAGAATGTTTACTACTGTAGGATAGGGTCTTTGTAAATTCTTAAGTTTAGATACGTTGGTAAGTTATAATCATTCTTATAGCATGCCAACATACTACAGTAATGTAATTTCAAAAGAACTTAGGCCTGAGAGAACTGGGTTCCTCAATAACGGTCTTCTAAAAATCTTTCTTATTGGGATTTCCTGAGAGAATGAGACGCATACAAAAAGGCACTATTCATAGTTATTACTTTATGAGATATCAATTAGTTCTACATTGAAAATGCTGAGCCTCAGGTTGGGAGAGCATAGTTACAAACTGCGTCAGCTTCAGCACGGGAGGCAGCTGGGTTTTGCGCGCTGCCCCAGCGCTGACTACGGTGGGGCTGCTGGGTTGCTCGAGGGCAGAGCGTGGTCACGGGCTAGCTCACACCTCTGCCAGACGGCACCCACGTAAAGCCCAACACGGCAGTCATAGATGTGGAAGGGTCCCTTGCCACCTCTTTGCCATCCCTGAATGATAGTGTTTTATGTCATCACTAAAAATTTTAAATTCCAAAAAAAGCTACTAGAGAAGAGAGGAGGAAAAAGAGCGGAGTTCTTAACACATGTACCTGAAAAATTCCTCGTAGCCAGCATGGTGGTCAAGATGGCACCCTGTTGGAGCAATAAGAATAGAAAATTAATGCTGCTTTTGCAAGTCTTTAACCTAACAAGTAAGTGTTTTTGATAACAAGTCTTCTCCTAACCTTGTTTTCAGTCAGGAGATTTTTGTTTCGTTTCAGTTTTTGGTTTCCTCAGAGCAGCAGACCTATGTTTCTTATAATAATGCTGGGACCCCTCTGGTGGGTGCAGCCAGGTCCCGATTATTAATTTGCACTGCTGTTTTTCACTGAATGGAGGGGTCACAGGGTAGGTTTAATTCCAGTGATATTCCATTTCCCCAAGACCCAGAAGAAGAAGAGTTTTGAGGTTTAAACATTTTAAAGCTCTTTTTAATATAGTTCTGTTCCTCGTATGGAATCCCACTTCTCACTCTGTCCAATTTCCCTCCACACAAAAAAGTAAAATTTCTTACCTTTAGTTTTCTTCTTGCATTGAATTTCTTCAAGCAGTCTACAGTCTCCTGTCTGTGCATCATGGAAGCAACAGTAGAACGTTGCTGGAAGAGGAGAAAAATAAGCTTAATTGAGGATATTTAAAATATGTTAAGCATAACAGTATCCTCAACTTCATCAAATTTTTATTTAGTGGTTTCTGCACCCATCTGATGAACTTCTAAGTATTCAATTACAAGAGTTTCCTAATAATGAAAGACTGATTTTGCCAAGAGTACTTGTTAAAAAAAAATCAAAAGGAGAGTCTATTTTTCACTTCCGCTCTTGGGGTCTTTGGGGAACGTCACTTACACAGATCCACGGGTGTTTCAGGGCCTCTGAGGCTGTGATGCGCTTGGCGGGGTTGATGGTAAGCATTTTATTGATGAGGTCTTTGGCTTCAGGAGTCACGGTGTCCCATTCTGGTGACGGAAACTTTAAAAACACAAGTTTATAAAGAGTTTAAAAGAGAGATACACTCAGGGGAACGGAGAAGAACCAAATATACTAATCATTTCCTTAAGTAGTGTGTTTCTTCATAAATTTCCTTTTTGTAGAAGTTAAATTCTATCTACATGTAGACAAGCTTTTTAACTTTTTAGTTTATACTGGAGGATAGCTGATTAACAGTGTTGTGATAGTTTCAAGTGGACAGCAGAGGAACTCAGCCATAGGTATACATGTAGCCAAACTGACGTAGATATATATCTATTCCCTCTCTATGTATGTATCTATATATTAAGATATTGAGTGTAACTATAAGGGACAAAGATGTACATTAAATTGCCATGTTATAACTAGTGATACATTTTTAAATTTGAAAAAACAAAATGAATCCAGTCCTCTAAAAAATCTTTGTTTCATCTGCAAATTCAATTTTATGCACTCTTTCCCATTAACTACTTATGCAATTTTACAAAAGTCAGTAAAGCTGAGAAGTTGTCCCATCATCATGCTACTATGCCAAGGTTCAAAGTTATGCATTACATACTTCCACATCTCGTAAGCACCAACAGAAGAGAAAATAAAACAGCTTCAATTCTTGTTCCAAATGGACCTATTAATTGTCATTATTTGGAGTACAGCAGTGAGATGAAATCTGAGACTATAAGAGCCCAGCAGGATTTCATTTAATGCCTCAAAAAAGTTAATCTACTTAATTATAAATTTCATTAAAACTAAGTTCATGAAAGTAACCAACTCTCATAACTTTTATTAGCAACCATTTATAGTCATAAAGTGCTTTATTTTAAATTTCTGTGTAAACTTTTTGTTGATAACTATGGTCCCTTGGATTGCAAGGAGATCCAACCAGTCCATTCTGAAGGAGATCAGCCCTGGGATTTCTTTGGAAGAAATGATGCTAAAGCTGAAACTCCAGTACTTTGGCCACCTCATGCGAAGAGTTGACTCATTGGAAAAAGACTCTGATGCTGGGAGGGATTGGGGGCAGGAAGACAAGGGGATGACAGAGGATGAGATGGCTGGATGGTATCACGGACTCGATGGACGTGAGTCTGAGTGAACTCCGGGAGTTGATGATGGACAGGGAGGCCTGGCGTGCTGCGATTCATGGGGTTGCAAAGAGTCGGACACGACTGAGTGACTGAACTGAACTGAACTGATGTTTGGAGTATAAGTGATCATCTTTATGATAAGAACTACCCAATTCTTTTTACAGATAAGGTGACCACAGATTATTTTATAATCCAAGAAAGGGGTCAAATACTTAAAGGTGTCTGTTAGAACTCTTTCTTCCGTGACAGTGACACCGGATTACCTGAAGTCAATCAAGTGAAAATCCTCGGTGCACACTGAACACTACACGTTAACAGTAAACACTAGTACACGTAAACACTAGGTGACCGTTTTACTTTGTGTTCTTTTTACTATGACTGAGAAATTATGAACGTGTAAAAACGGTCAAATTATCGATAGTAAAATTAAGGTCTTCAAAGGAAACCGGTCAACATTATTGAACGATTGGTAGTCCTTGATGACTCCTTTGTGAGTTCAGACGACGAAGTACTACACCTCTAAAAGACTGTTGTTTACTCCCAACTTAAGTGGATCTATTTTCACCCAGGAAGAGAATAAAAAGATAAGTGTTTCCGTAAAGAAATGTAAGTGGTTCGTCACGTACACGTCTCCATACAAAAAGCCCACTCTTCACTTTTACAATCACTGAGTCAGTATAGGATGAGAAACGTTGGGGTCTCCGACATCGGACGGTCCGAGGAGACAGGTACATTAAAAGGTCCGTTCTTATGACCTACCCATCAGAAAGGGAAGAGGTCCCCTAGAAGGGATGGGTCCCTAACTTGGGTCCAGAGGACGTAACGTCCGTCGAAGAAATGGTAGACTCAGTGGTCCCTTCTTCGCTCGGGGACAGAAGGGTCTCCCCAAGGATCAAGATCAGACGTCTCTAGTACTCACGTGATTTTACCGGTCCATTTAGTGTTAAACCTAATTAATACTGATGAGACCGATCTTCCCTTACAAAGTTTTAATATCTAAAATTTGTAGACACTATGTAGCTAGATTTACAATGTAAATCAGTCCTCTCAGGGACTATGGACTATGTTATATTATGTCAAAAGAGTATTGAAGAGAGAAATGGTGTGACGTGAGTGAGACTTGAACCCGAGTGTTCCACCTGGGCAATGACGGATGGACTTAGTTAGCCCACTTAATAACACAGGAAAAGCATCTCCAGACCTGCATTCTGACTTCCAGAGGTAAAATCAGAGGAAGTGGTAAATCATATTGATCAGAGGTGAGAAAATTACACCAAGGAGCACAAAGCTAAGCCATAAAAACAAAGTAGTTAAGGCCTTACTCTTCAATACAGACTTTTTTTCATATGCCTAGTTTCAAATATTCTAACTGTAAATTAAATGTATTGGAACTGTGATTTTCCAATATTTTTCAACTGTGAAAAACATTCTTCAAATGAAAGCTTTCACAGAAGCTCAGTGGATAAACAAAACAAAAACAGTCAAAGCTGACATAAAGGAACAATGTTCTATTTGATACATGGATCACTGCAAAATATTAACATACAATTATGCAGTAAGCATTTGAAAATATAATTCAGTTAACAAGTAGTAACCACCTCTAAAGCAAAAATACTTTAATTTTTATATATTTTAAAATGCACTAAGATTTAAAAGCTTTGACAAGCAAGGTACTTCCTTAGAGACTTCAAACTGTTTTCCTTTCAATTTTATGAAATAAACGGCTAGAAGGAAATAGAAACTAAATATATATGTTACATGTCTTACTCTTTTTTCCTAAAAGAGAGGAAAATATAAGGGATATTATTAAAATAGCAATGAAAAATTTGTTTTTTTGGTAAATAAAAAAACCAAACCCTAATATAAAGCTATATGAATATTTATTACATACATCATAAGCTCCAGCCTTGATCTGCTGATAGAGTCTGTGTTGGTCTTCATCCCAGAATGGTGGATATCCAACCAGTAGAATGTAGAGGATGACTCCTGGAGGGAATGAGCATAGTAACACAATGTTAAGTCACAGAGAAACCAAGAAGTTAAATAGGGCAGATCCACAGCGATATTAAGCCACATCCACTCAAAGACAGAAAACTGGATGGTTGGTAAACTTCAGAGACATGTTATGATGCACTCTGAAGTGTTCTGTGGAGGGTGAGTGCTGTTCCTCCTTTGCTCAAGGACTCTGACAACGTGAGAGTCCATGCACGCACCAAAGGATTAATGCTGAAGATGCCCAGCAGAGCCACACCTAACCTCGAAGCTCACCTGCCGCTGCGGGAGACACCTTTGGCCTCCCTGAACCCTGTGTACACACCATCTCCCTGTGCTCGTATCGATTTAGATACCACGTGGTTTTAGTCACTTTGGAGGTTGACATTTAAATATGTAACATGTTATTATTTCCTCTTAGTCATTTTGCTAATTAGGACATTTTGTGGAGCAACGGTTCCCTGGTTACAGATTCATGCTGTAAATATCCAGGGTGCCTGGAGGGTGGGTACCATACAAGAAGAGGAAAATCCTTTCCTCATTAATGATCTTAGTCTTCAAAGATAGCTTCTTCAATAAAAGAACTAAACCAGTGATACTACAGAAGAGTATATACTACAAAGAGGGAAAAGAGAAGACTGAAATTGTGCATAAAATTCAAAGAGTTAAATGCTCAGCTTTAAGACAATTTATCTTTTTCATAAATATGTAATTATTGAGAAATTGATCAACACCCGATTTAATCTTTAAACAAAATTCTTGTATCTGGTAGTTTTTAACTTGCGCTGAAATGGAATCTGAGGTTTAAATGTCTCCATGGATCACCTCTTTGTCATCATATGTCTCTACTTTTATGACCCTGCTTAAGATCTTTCATTTCTAGCCCTCTGTCCCAGAGGAAAGCCTGCCATCGCTCTGCTGTCTCCTGCTTGCTTTTCTCTTGCTGAGTCCCCTTCACCAGGGAAGCCTGGGAGCGGTGGTAAGATAGGCGACATGCTGCCTGGCGGGCCTGCATCTCCTGTCTCCCATCTCCTGGTCTCTTCATTTCCTTACCTTTACTCTGTTAGGGATACTTAGCCCTGCTCCTGTTCACCAGACCCTACATATTTACATGATAGACACTGCTGCAGCTAAGACGGCTTTAAACAAGGGTTTAATCACCCTAGGATTTTCTAACCTGCTTCAGGAAGACCCAGTTCAAAAAGCTGATCATGATCAGAATAAAGCATTTTAAACAACATTCTTAAATAAAAACCCAACAATGCTTTAAAATCAAGATCAAAATGCACTTCACCACAGTGGAATTAAAAAAAAAAGGGACAGTGCAGAAAATAAAATATAATATTGGCACCTTACTTTGCAATACAAAAATTTTTTTTCTATCTTTCACTATATCATTGACTTAATGTTCATTCATTTAAATTTATTTTCATGTTTTTCCTATCTGATTTAACAGATGTATTTAATGATGATAATAATTAGGATGATGAGTGTCTGGATGCAGGTAGAAAAGAGGATATACCTAAGTAGCTTTAACCCTTTTCTATGGTTTAGCAGGTGAAGCAGAAAATAGCTTTGCAATGGAAACAGTCAATAGTCATTTTAAAATATTCATTTCTCTAATAAATATCTGGAGTTAGATTGTTATAAAATTATAAAACAGAGCCACATCTGCAACATTTAGCATTCTGGACCTGGGCACAGCCTGCTTCTGAAGCTTTGTTCTTGTGAGTTATGTCTACTGGTTGACACTTGGTGTGTTACTTTTCTGGGAAGGGAGACTCACAGACATTTCATTCCCTAAGAATCAGCACCAACTACGTTAATAAATGCTCATGATTTGTCTGATGGATGTCTACAAAAAATATACTTTAAATAAAACAATAGCATAATATAATAGATTTTAAAATACTTTCAGACACTATTGAGCAGACTGATGTGAAACTGTCAATTAGAGATGCAGGTTTGATCCCTGGGTCAGGAAGATCCCATGGTGTACGAAATGGCAACCTGCTCCAGTATTCTTGCCTGAAAAATCCCACAGACAGAGGAATCTGGTGGGCTACAGTAAACTTCGTTGCAAAGAGTCGGACACAGCTGAGCACAGTTCTATTACGCCTTCCTTAGTCCAAGAGTAACTTATCAGCTGTTTGGTTACCCTGAGATCTGGCTCATAGAGAAAAGATACAATAATTAGTTTTTTCCTTCTTTAATAATCAGCTTTCAAAATAACACGTTGGTTCCCTAAACATCCTCCAAAGGCCAGGATTTAGGCTGTATTTTGACTACTATTATTATGAGTGCATACAAAAATTTAAAATTTTAATCCATCACTGTTATTTTTCTTATTTATCTTCTAACGTCCTATCTTTAACCAGTTGAAGGCACTTCCAAGTGGCTCCTGAGTCCTGTTAATACAAGCTCTGTAGCCTTTAATAGTTTCTGCTCTTTCTGGTCTCACCAGATGCTCTTGGATCATTACTTTTCCTGATCCAGACTTGGAATCAGCCACTTCTGCAAGGAATCTTGACTTCTTATGGTGGCAAACAGTATACAGAGAGCAGACTGGGAAGTCTGAGGTGTGCTCTGTGGGAACTATACGTTTCTTCAACAAATAAATGGAGAAGCAAGGAAAGAGGAGTGAGAAGAAGAGGGGCAGAGAGGAGCAGACCTCACAAATAACAGAGACTTAAGAGACCAAGCTGATACTGAAATTATGAGACAAAGGGGCAACAGCAAAATGACTACATACTTGATTATTTTAAG
>SJYC01031558.1:0-30947 GCA_006408675.1 Madoqua kirkii | reverse complement strand
TAAAATATTATTATTATATGACATTTAAAAATATTTCTATTATTAACATGTTTTTTAAAAAGCCATTTTCTTTTACAGGTATTAATTAAAATATTTATAGATATATTGATATGATGTTTGAATGTGACTTAAATAATCTTGGGGTGGAAGACTGAGTCACGTGATGAAGATGAAATAAGATTAGCCATCAGTTCAGTATACTATTATCCTCTCTACTTTTGTAGAGAGAATTTTCTGTAACAAATTTTCCATAAAAGCTGAACTATTTGACACAGTCCACTTCATATAACATTTTTAAAAAAGGAAAGTTAAAACAAGTTTTCATTATCTTATGTACACGTTTGTGCTTGAATATGCTAAGAGATGTTTGATTAATAAGAGTTGAGAAGCATTGATTACTGATTAGGTAGAAAGACTATATTATCAAGAACATTCAAAACTGATTTTAATAAAAGCTACAGCTTATAATCATATTAATGATCAAAACATTCTAAAGGCTGTTCTTATGAAAAAAAGGTGAAGTAGCAGTGCTGAGAAACTCTTGAGAAGTCAGTGGGAAGTTAACGGAGCAGTCTAACAAGTACCCATTTCAAATTCTCAAAGAGTAAAGGGCACACCACAAGCTTATGTGCAAAATGCAGGTGGAGTTTGGAAATTAACTAGTGAGGGATAAGAACAGCTTCCTTTTACACAATTCAAATAGGGGGGACCTAAGCGGCCAAGGATGGGTAGAATAAAGATCTAAAAGATCAAGGCCAACAAGTTAGCAAATTATTTTTCAGATGATGAAAACTATTTCTACCATGTGGTAGAGGCTCTCTAGCATCAGGCTAAGGTGAATGCCCATGCCTGCTGGGCAAGAGGGAGGGAGGGTGCCAGGGAGAGCCTGTGTCCATCTGTCTGGCAGTGCAGCAGCCACGTAAGAACACAAGCATCTTGCTATTTGTTCTTTCAATTACTTTAGGGAAGCCAGAAACTGATAATTTCCAAAATCTCCTGATAATTATATAATTTATTATATGAAGACACATGTCAATCCCCTCCTCCCCCCACCCCCCATAAATGGTCCAAGTGTCTGGCCAATATAGCTTAGATCACCTGTTTGCAATTTGTGCTCTACCATGTAAGAATCCTAAATCTGCTGCCCTAAAGGAATTCACAGCTAGCTGTATTATGCAGCCCAATGGTGGTGTGCATCAGAAAGTTTGTGGAAATGCAAATTCCTGAACTTCATCACAGAGAATCTTATTCAGTGGTTTCATGGGTGGGTCCCAGAAAATTGTATTTTTCATAAGCACTCAGGTAGGTCACCTTGAAGCATGTGGTCTGTGATCCACAGTTTGAAAAGTATCAAGTCAGGGAAATAAATAAAACTATATCTAGAGAAGTATCTAAACGTATGTCAGTTCAGAATAAGAGAATGTTGGTAGAGATGATGGGAATAAAGCTCCAGGGGCTGAAGACTGATGAAGACGTGGGTTGTAAGGGATGAAGGGAGAGAGCCTTCTAAAGGTGAGGCACAGCTGGCTGGTCCCGAGTAGGAGCCACAGACTGCTGGAAGGAACACACGGTCCAGCAGGCTTGAGATTTCAAAATGGCAGATACTTTCTTAGAAAGTGCTTGATGCTGACTTATTCCAGCTGAAATATGGAAAGGCTAAGGCTGAGAAATCACACAACTGCTGGACCTAATCTGGCCATGAAAGAAAACAAGGGACACATCCGCCTAAGATTTCAAAGGTTTGTTACAAGTTACAATCTATTCTGTGACAGCCACTAGTTTGTTACTACTCATAACTGTTCTGACATCTAATGCAGGTAGAGAAGTAACAAGACAAGCTGTGTGTCCACTCTATTTTCAGACTTACATTTATTGTTTTTTAAAACCAAGATGTAGAAGGAAGTTCAGTTAAAAACCAGTCATTCAGTGACATCTATAAACAACATTTGCTCACCCCACTATGGAATTATGGAAATAGCTGTATAAGCAAGAAAACAATCTAAATTAACTTACTGTTGCTAATGGCAGAACACAGGACTATATTCTTGCTGAATTAATGTCTATCATTTACTTTCTAGTAATGGACTAGTAGCTTTCAAAGCCCAGATATAAGTCAGGCTATATTCTGTGTGAGATCATTAAAGTAATGGGGTAAGTATTTTAAATTTTCTGTGTATGGATTATTGTATGTTTCTAATGGAAAAAAACAAACAAACACAGATTTCTTTAAGCCATTATACCAAAACTGTACTTCACTCTGTTCTATGTCAGTTGCCCAAAGCAACTATGGTTGAGTACTTATAGAGTTTGATTCACAAAGATTACTTGCCATTTTGCTAAATGGCTTATTCCGTATATCCTTTCTTATCTGGGTTATCTCATTTTTTTTTTTTTTACCATACTATCCAGTGTTTACCTTTGCAAAGAAGTAGTTATCAAGAGCTAGTGTTCAGGGATGGTTGAAAAAGAGATTTCTCAAGAGCTGCCATTACCTAAAAGCAGTAAATAAAGTGTACATTACTTTGGCGCCTATTACAATGGGAATGAGAAAAGGTGACCATCTTGTAAGTAAAGTGAATTTAATGTAACTTTCAAGACATATAATAAAATGATAAAACTATTCCAAATAGCAGAGACCCAGAAATGTAACAAAAGGCATAAAAATCTCTTATTATGCTACAGGTAGTGAGCAGTGTGTGTGTGTGTGTGTGTAATTTCCCCCAAATATGTAACACTATATCTAAGACACTTCTGCAGTTAACTATGTGATCCCAAGGACATTTTTCAGCATGCAATTAAAGGATGCCAAAATTTCTACAGAAAATAAGGGTTGGTGGCCCTAAATAGGGCAGGCTTGTCACAAAGGGATTTGGCTGTTAGTAAAAAATTAAAAAAACATGTAAAAAGAAAAGGTAAGGAGAGAAGTGAGCAAAATGGAAGATAACTCTACCCATGGGAAAACGAGCTGAAATCTGAAAAATGCTCTGTGGCTCTGAGTTTCTAGAGTCATTCATGAGATGTGTGTGTGTAAAAATTCCTCTTGGTAATTCTAGGAGGCAAGTACCATTATCATCACCATTTTAAAAGCGGAAGCTGAGATACTGAGACTCATTCTGGTCTGGACCTGTCTGTACCACACCCTCTCTTCAGTGCTGGGTAGCACTCTAGCCTCCCAACCCCAATAAAACCCATCCACATCTATCAGTCTCTTAACAGATCTGTGATGGACGCTGATTTCTTGCAAACAAAATATTTTGAGTTATCTGCCATTAACATGTAGACTTGAACAACAGCATTTTGTAGCAATGATCTCACCAGAAGGATTTTAGAGCTCCTGCTTAGGAAATAATCTCAGGGAGGAAGACAGAGCTTGGAGCTCACCTAAGACACTACTCTTTAAGTGACAATTTCAACTTTTTAGAATAATAGCTGTTTGCATTTCAAATTGCTTTACAAACTCTAAAAACCCTATTTGACCCTCATACAGTTCTATGCTGCTGCTAAGTTGCTTCAGTCGTGTCCTAGTCTGTGCAACCCCGTAGACGGCAGCCCACCAGGCTCCCCCGTCCCTGGGATTCCCCAGGCAAGAACACTGGAGTGGGTTGCCATTTCCTTCTCCAATGCATGAAAGTGAAGAGTGAAAGTGAAGTCACTCAGTCATGTCCGACTCTTAGTGACCCCATTGACTGCAGCCCACCAGGCTCCTCCGTCCTTGGGATTCTCCAGGCAAGAGTACTGGAGTGGGTTGCCACTGCCTTCTCCGTGTGATACTGTTAAAAGTGAAAGTGATGTCGCTCAGTCGTGTCCGACCCTCAGCGACGCCATGGACTGCAGCCCACCAGGCTCCCCGGGCCCTGGGATTCTTCAGGCAAGAGTGCTGGGGTGGGGTGTACAGTTCTGTGAAGGCTGAATATTTCTACTATACAGGTAAAGAAGTCAACTCAGCGCTGCTAGGGAGGTGGGATCAGCGATGCAAAGCAGACTTGAATTCAGGCACTGTGCTTCTAAATGCTGCGCTCTCTCACATCTGCCTTCTTAGGCGTGGAAATGACTCTAAAAGCCAAGACACACCCAGCTGGAGATCACACACCAAGTTGTTGGTTGTGTTAATGATACAGTGTCAGAAGCCTAGAGGGTTAGCTCCTGTCCAGTAACTCCAGCAGAAAATGTTTCAGAATACCCCGAAGCATCCCTTTTATATCAGTCTCCCACCAACTTGAAATGTAT
Organism: Madoqua kirkii; assembly: GCA_006408675.1. Taxonomy (NCBI): domain Eukaryota; kingdom Metazoa; phylum Chordata; class Mammalia; order Artiodactyla; family Bovidae; genus Madoqua; species Madoqua kirkii. The sequence goes on along the minus strand of SJYC01031558.1, from coordinate 26,720 downwards.
GTTGACACAGAAATTCTACTATAAAAGCTGTGGTGGAAACCCCCCCCCCCCCATTCTTTGAGCCTACGCAGGCCATGTTTTGATTAGAGCTTGTTGCTAAAGGCCAAGCCTAAACCAGAGCCCAGTCCCCACAGGGCAATTTCACGCTCTTCCAAGAGTCACTCTTTTTCTCCTAATCCCTGCTGAGCGCCTTGTGCTGCAGACAGGACAACTGTGGTCAGGGCTCCCTGGAGGAGGTGAGAGGATGGGAGCATAAACCCCACGCCCTCTGTGAGGGACACGCTATGGCCCTATCTCAAAGTGCCTCCTGGGCCTCAGCCTTCAGCATCACCTGGGAACTTGTGAAACACGCAAACACTCCTGTCCCAGACTTACTGAATCAGAAAACAGCAGTCTGCTATAACAGGCTCTCCAGGCAACTCTGTTGTAGGCTAAAGTCTGAGAACGTAACTCTTCTTTTAAGTTGATTGCTAGAGAGCATCAACCTCGGATTTGACAGATACTATTTTCATTATAACAATAGTGGTGTGCTGCAAAATTTGCAAGAAGATGATTCCTTACCGCATGCCCACATATCCACTGGCTTTCCATAAGGATCTTTACGTAAAACTTCTGGAGAAAGATATCCAGGTGTACCAGCAAAACCTAGGGAAAACAGATGTTAATGAATGAAAACCAACTTGACAAAACCAATGTGAAATGGCAAAGGAAGGAAGAAAAACTTCTTTGGGCTTCTGTATCTTCTGATCTGTTGTCAAGATAAGACAAAGCTCTTAGGGACATAAAATAACGTGGATGAGTTTCTCTCTGTAGCAGTCTTAACATCAATCTGTCCCACACTGTAGCTAATTAAAAGAAACACATCCTCCTCTGCTCCCCCCCAGCTAGAAAACCCTTTCTATGGTGCTGCACAGTCAGTGTATATACTGCAGACTATTTGGTCAGCAGTTCTGATTCCTGTTCTTGATCTGTTGTCAAGATAACACAAAGCTCTTAGGGACATAAAATAACGTGGATGAGTTTCTCTCTGTAGCAGTCTTAACATCAATCTGTCCCACACTGTAGCTAATTAAAAGAAACACATCCTCCTCTGCTCCCCCCCAGCTAGAAAACCCTTTCTATGGTGCTGCACAGTCAGTGTATATACTGCAGACTATTTGGTCAGCAGTTCTGATTCCTGTTCATGTGGAAGTTAAAACAACCTGTGAGAGGGTCAGAACATGCTACTCTATACCTGGGAAGAAATTAGGAGAAAACTGCAAAAGATGATACTTATCATGATGCCTACATAATATGAGAGGTTGTTGCTGTTGTTGAGCTGCTAAGTGGTGTCTGATTCTTTGAGACCCCACAGACTGTAGCCCACCAGGCTCTTCTGTCCATGGGATTTCCCAAGCAAGAACACTGGTGTGTGTGTTGCCATTTCCTTCTCTAGGGGCTCTTCCTGACCCAGGGATCAAACCTGTGTCTCTCACATTGCAGGCGGATTCTTTACCACTAAGCCATCAGGGAAGCATTATTATGAAGGATATTTACCTATAAAGTGGGGACTGCCTGGTGGCTCAGATGGTAAAGAATCTGCCTGCAATGCAGGAGAACTGTTTCCGATCCCTGGATCAGGAAGAGCCCCTGCAGAAGGGAATGGCTACTCACTCCAATATTCTTGCTGGAGAATCCCATGGACAGAGGAGCCTGGTAGGCCCATATGGTTGCAAAGAGTCGATATGACTGAGTGACTAACACTTATCTACAAAGTGGAAGGACCCAAAACATAGACCCTGGGGATAAATTTAAAGCAAATTTTCAGTAAATATTTTGGATAGTGAGGTAGTCTATGGGAGGGGGAGGGGCTGAGAGTAACTGAAGAACTCACTAGGAGAAGAAACGTGCTCATAATGTATCAAAGAGCTCACTCTGTACTAATGAAAATCACTGTGTACTTATAAGTGGCAACTGAAGAGAAGACTCAGGAATATTTAGATGAGTCACTTACTGAACAAGTATCAGCTAGACTTTTAAAAGATTAGGTATGCAGAACTAGATGGCTAAAGAAAGTTTCCTATTAGATAAATCAGTACTTCAAAGAAGGTATACTTAAATGATAATTAATAGCTAGCATCTAGAGTAAAATACCTACTTATGAAAATAATGGTTTTCAAATAAAAAATATGTACTTTAAAAATTACCAAAAATAGCTATTGCTATTTGAAATTTTCTTTAAATGCATACAGAAATTGGAAAGCGTTCTTTAAAAGGATATGTAATCTGGAATTCCTCTGACTACAAATCAGTGATGAAGCACATTATGTATTTACTGGGATGCAAAGCATCTAAGAAAGGAGCTTTTCCCCACCTCCAAAACAAATCTGTACTTAGAAACAAGCATATATGTAATAACACGGTTACAACAAAATTACATTTTGAGGCAAAGGATTTTGGATTTCACTTTCCCCCCCATTTTCACTGCCTGTCCTCTCCTCTGTTTGCTTTAGAGGAGGATGAGGAGGACAGTGAGAAGGAACTTTAAGAAAAGACCTGTATGTTGTAGTTTAAGCTGTACATGGACCACAGTGGATCCACCTCTGCCTCAAACTTTATGTGATAGAAATGTTTATTCGGTAGTTGTGAGCTGGAAAGAATTACTGAGCAACAGTGCTGGTTCCCTTGGCTGAAGTTCAAGGATTACCTGAAGGAGTGAGTGGAAGTTTGCTATTCTAAGGTAGAGACAGGCACACGAGTTTCCAAGAGCTTTCCAGGGCTTCTCACTGCCCTATCTGCTCTCTCATTCTGACCATTCCTTTCCAACTCCTTCCAATGTTGAGACACAAAGGGAATCCAGTGGGAAACAGACTCCAAAGACCAGATTAAAGACTAGGTCCCACCTGGCATTTTAAGAGCCTTTGTCATCTGGTCCTACCCACCTCTTTCCCTTCATTCAGTCAACGCAATTCTTTCTACTTCTGAGCACTTAACCTAAAAAATCTCTTTAAGATTTCTTGAAAATAAACTTTCCATTTTCACCCTTAACGATGCTTTCTCTGTTTCTTGAACCCTCGATTTTTTTGGTGTCTGTGTGGGAGGGAGTACTTTTTCTCTAACATAGGGTGACTCTAAATTACTTCCATCTCCTACAGTTCTCAGTGGTCCTTTCTTTCTCTGAATTTTGACTACCCTTTTATATGCAATCGGTAACCTCCTATCTAGAACTGGTAAACTTTAATGCATGTCTTAAATAACTTGGTAGAATACATGCCTGGAGTAGGAAATGTTAATGCTTCATTGAGGTAGAAAAGATAAAGAAGTAACCACTGTGCAAGAAATGAAGTGGTAACCCTAAGTGCAGCTTATTACAGACCTCTTCTGGGGACTAAAATGCTAGGAGACACTTGCCCCTATTTAGCACAGCTATCATTTGAGCAGTTAGGGGTCCTTACCCTTAAGAACAGTGCAGCCTACATCCACAACGCACAAATGTCAAAACAGTGCACTTTATAACGTGTTCTCATGAACACAGAAATACTGAGGGTAAGACAAACTAGATTTTCTTTCTTTCTTTTTTTTTGATGGTTTTACTTTATTTATTTATTTTCTACTTTACAATACTGTATTGGCTTTCTTTAGCATGAGACTGAACTAAAAATCTAGTTTATTATGATATATACTATCAATGGGAATTTAATGAAAGCTTGCCTTTAGAGACAGGGTATGTTTCTCATTCTGAAAAACCAGTAGGAATACCAGAAAGGATCAAAGAGAAAACAGAATTACTTACATACAGAATCCACTGCAACATACTGCCGTTAAAAAAACCCTTAATATTTAAACAACAGACATAATAACATAATAGCAACCAAGCAAAAGAATTCTTCCATAAGAAATAGATCATGGCAGTTATCCTTTTTTCCTAGTAGCAAAAAAAAAAGGAAAAAAGAAAAAGAAAGAAACTGATTGCAAACAGCATTTCCAATCCCACGAGAGAAAGACTGTTCTCTTTGGTATATCTCCTAGTTTACCTCACACGAGTATTACAGGTTGCTATTACTTCTAGCCTTCTTGGCTCTATACAAAAAAGACCGAAGAAGTCACATGGGCAAAACAGGTATCTGAATGTGAAAATAAGGGAAAAAATAACTGAACACAAGAGAGCTTCTAGAGTGGCTTGAATAATTTTTCTTATTTGGAGTAGACCTCAAATTTATTAAAACAAAACTCTGTAAAAGCTTGAAACTCTGGCATTACACGTAATGAAGAAAGAGTTCTGCTTTTTTCTTATTAAAATAAATGTTTCCCCACTCAAAACCTTTACATTTTTTAAAATGTAAAATTAATCAGTCAAATACATGAGACTATGGCAGAAAACTGAATAACTATCAAAACAAATCATTCATAGTAAAACATGCCTTTCCTCCTAAAACCTGTCAGGCAATATCCCCAAAAGAAAGGCAGTGCATCACATGCCCTTCACTTAATTTGAGTTGAATGTGTTCAGTTGCTCAGTTACGGCTGACTCTTTGCAATCCATTAAAAAACAAACAAACAGACTTTAAAAGAAAACTAAAAAAAAGTATACCCCTAAGCTTAGAAACTGTGTTTTTTTTTTTTTATACTTTTAAAATGATGGATTTTCTTAGACCTTAAAATGCATCTTTTAAAAGTCATTACCCTAATAGGCATCTTAGTAGGAACTTAGCTGATTATCACCATACTGAAGAAAAAGTGGGAATTTTACTTCCCATCTGTCATTGTTTCTCTAAGACCAGCTTGCCTTGAGAACTGAATTATCACAATTTGAAAATCTGTGTACTTTTATATGGATGGTATTGCTTTCACTAGCCCGATATTTAGTCAGTCACTCAACAACGTCCACTGCGTAGGCTGGTTCTGTGACACTTTCATTCCAAGACAGTTTTGAAAACTTACTAAATAGCTTTGAAGACCCAGGCATATTCCAATGGTCTACTTTACTCGTCTCATAACAGCCTCACGAAAGAGTGTTTATTATTTCCATGTGCAAAAAGGACACTGACCTCACAGAGTTACAGCGACTTGCCTAATATTATGTAGTTGTCAAGAATCAGAGCCAGGATATCAGCTGCAGTATTTTAATTCAACAAGCAGAAACTTTGTACTACACACAGTCCCTCAAACAGCCTGTGATCTAGCAGAAGAGATGAAATCTCACCCAAACAAGTGAGATTTCAGGAGCTCAACTTCAATACTTTTATAAGCATCATCCAAGTTGTCAGTGTTAAATTTGATCCTTGACTCTGTAGTAAGGTTCTGGCTTATTCCCGATATCCAATTATCATCTTGTCCATAGTTCTGGCAATCACATCCCTGAGCCCAAGTCCCTTTTTTGGTATCTTGTAAAGGGGGGTCCTGCTTTGTTCTAGAAAGGACTAGAGTTCTGTCTTGGAACCCAACTTGCAGGATTCTGACTTCCTCTACACAGATTCCCTTAAAATTCAGGGTTCCTGTCCTTTCTGCTTGTCACCTGGCACTTGCTTGCTCCTGTGCACTCCTTAGCTCAAGCTGTCCTCGTGCACTCTGAACGCCCGCCTTATCTTAACTGGCCCCTTGCCTGCAGGCTATCCTTAAAGCCACCCTCCTACCAAATCCTTACTGAACAGAAACCCACTTATGTCCTCCTCTGCTCAAAAATTTTCACCAGATTCCTGAAACCTCTAAGATAAATGCTAAATCCTTCACAAGAACATAAAATCCTTTCCTACTTCATCAGCTCCCCATCTTAGTATACCTTCTGCTTCAGCTGTAATCAACCTACTGTTATTCCTGAAATAGAAAAAATTGTTTCATGCTTCTGAAATTTTGAATGCGTTGATTCCTCTGTCTGGAATGCCTTCATCTCCTTGCATGCCAGTGAACAAAACTCCCATTCAGCCACCAGAAAGAAGAAGCCCTGTCCCAGTCACTGAAATGTCCACAATTCTTCTCTTGTGCTCCAGAGCACCTTACCCCTGCTTCTGTTAAAGGTGCTCCCATGCTGCCTGCCTAAATACTTACTGATACGCAAGTATGAGTATTTTGAAGGGCAGGAACTTCTAATTCATTTCTGTATCTCCAGTGATTTGCTCTGCCCATCTCTGTGATAGCCCCACTACTTCCTATTGGACCCCACCTCCTGTAACTGTGTTCTTTATCAGGGTCAATTATACTCCTTACTAGGATAAAATGATGTCTCTGAATCTCACATTTACAGCACTAATACCAGGTCCTACCTCTTTTCAGTTTGCAGTTAATGGAATAGCTTTGTCCAGTTATATGACAAAATATGACACCACAAATGACAAATTTGGAGGTATTAAGTTCACCTGGTAAGTAAGGACAACCTTAATGTAAAAGGCAGTATTCAACAGAGGTATCAGAGACAAGGATAATGGTCAGGCACGACTGAAACAGGACCGGCAGCACAAAATGAGGTCCTGAATTAGGCTGCCGTCAGAGGAGGTGGATAAGGCCGCCTTCCCAGCCACTCCCGGTAAGCGGCTGGGGCAGATGAGAGAGAGACGGAGAATCCTGGGAGGTCTGTGTACTTTACCGTACATGTGTATGTTTAGGGATACGGAAAACTACTTGTATAGAAAACAAAGGAATTAAGCATTTCTTGAGCTCTCTATTTGTTGGTATTGTTTAGAGGATAAGCAATTCCAACTGAAGGGCATTTTGCCACTGGCCACAACATCGATGGATCTAGAGACTGTCATATTGGGTGAAGTAAGTCAGACAAAGACAAGTATCATATGACATAGATTCTATGTGTCATCTAAAAGGTATAGATGAACTTTTTACCAAAGAGCAGTAGAGTCACAGATGTAGAAAACAAACATAAGTTTGGGGTAAAGTAGTGTGACACATGAGTCTTCCCTGGTGGCTCAGATGGTAAAGCGTCTGCCTGCAATGTGGGAGACCTGGGTTCGATCCCTGGGTTGGGAAGATCTCCTGGAGAAGGAAACGGCAACCTACTCCAGTACTCTTGCCTGGAGAATCCCACGGATGGAGGACACATGACTGTGGCACTAGTGGTAAAGAATCTGCCTGCAAATGCAGGAGACGTAAGAGACAGGGGTTTGACCCTTGGGTCAGAAAGATCCCCTGGAGGAAGGCACAACAACCCACTCCAGTATTCTTGCCTAGAGAATCCCATGGAAAAGAGGAGCCTGGCGGGCTAAAGTCCATAGGGTCACAAAGAGTCAGACCTGACCGAGGTGACTTAGCATGCACACACATACACACTGCTATTTATAAAACAGATAACTAATAAGGACCTATAGTACAAGGAACTCTACTCAATATTCTGTAATGGCCTATAGGGGAAAAGCATCTAAAAAAGAGTGGATATACATATATGTAGAGTTGGCTCACTTTGCTGTACGTCTGAAACTAACACAGTATTTTAAATCAACTGTGAAAGTGAAAGTTCAGGTACTCAGTCGTGTCTGACTCTTTGCGACCCCATGGACTGTAGCCTACAAGGCTTCTCTGTCCATGGGATTTTCCATGCAAGAGTACTGGAGTGGGTTGTCATTTCCTGCTCCAGGGAATCTTCCTGACCCAAGGATCAAACCCAGGTCTCCTGCATTGCAGGCAGACACTTTACCCTCTGAGCCACATCAACTATATTCCAATTCTAATCTCAATACACTGGACGTGAGAACAGAAGTAAGGTTGAAGCTTGTGGAGAGGTTATATTTTAGGACACCACCTGAAAAATGGATTAATACTTGGAAATGGCAGAAAGAGAAGCATGAGAAATTCAGTGGGTAAAATAATTTACTTCTCAAAACAATTCATAAAACTTGAAATACTATAATCCAGAAATATTTAATACTATTATATATAATTTAAATTTGTTTAGAGTTAATCTTGTCCTTACTTGCAAGGAAACAGAAATGTCATCATATAGAAATTTCAAAACTGTAGAGCAAAAACTGGCACTTTGATGAAACTCACACACACATACATATATACATACATAACACCATGTATTGTATTATGTAAAATCTCTCTATATACTCGATAATATTTTTAAAACTTAATACTGCTAATCACAAAATAGGCAAAATATTGTACAAATATGTACCTAGTTATATAGGAGATTTCAGCATCAAGTGAGGCTGTATTTGGACAATCAATTTTCTCTCAAATAATGTACTCTTTGAATACTGCAATCCTATTAATTAATACAGCACCCATTTTTCATCAATTCTTTAAGAAAAAAAGTCTGTTACTGCTCTTCTATTATATTTTCCCTTATTTTTAGACTTATACTTTCTTAATGTCACTAAAACTAGGTACTTATAAAAGTCCACTATCAAGACTAGCCAAGTTGTCAGAATGAACATTTCCGTTTTGTCGTGGCTTGTGAGCGGGTGGGACTGCAGCCCAGAGAGTGAAAATGGCACGAGGGGGCGAGGCCCTACTCACCAAACCACGCCTGCTGGTCTCCTTGGACTTCTATGGCCAAGCCAAAGTCGGCGAGCTTCACAGCGGCTCCCTTGGATTTGCTAGCTAAAAGCAAATTCTCAGGCTTTATTTAGAAAGAAAAGAGAGACTGATGTGAGAATCTATTTTAAGTGACTCTTCAAAACTAACATTTTGTAAGATTAGGAGGAAAAAAAAAAAAAAGTCATGCACTGTCCTCTCTCCCGGAGACTGTCATTCCTAAATCCCAGGGAAAATATGGTTAGAAAATGATTACAAACAATCATGTGTGCAGGCTTCGGACAGATGCATGTAAATCCTGGAGAGATATTGGGCTGAAGAGAGGATACACTTGGGGAGAGTGCAAATGAATGGGAGCACCTGTCTTGACCTGCTCACATGCTTCCAAGTGCTGCTTGAGGTCCAGACTTGGCCACGGACATTGGCTTAGAAGCCTAACAGAGCACAGACATTTTTCAGCAGAAGGGAACTTGGCAAAATGATAACAAGAGTTGGACCAATCTACAGACATTTGGCAAATGAAACTGTGCAAATTAAATCCAGTTGACTTCAAGAGTTTGGACCCAAATGTAGTGATTTTCATTCCTCACTGTTTCCAAACAATTTCTGTACAAATTTTGGAATCTTATTCTGATTATGTATTAAAATTGCTGTCTTTAAGAATCTGTTTATTCTTAAAGGCAGAAAGAGTCTACTCTTATGTGCCAAATGTTATAGTTGGCTTTTTTTTCATAAGCTAGTTTTTAAAAACATAATGTATATGTCTTCAAAGTGATTAAAAATATTACTTATATATTTATTTTCACATCTCAGAATACTATAAGAGAGATACATTTTAATTTTTCAGGTATTTATCATTACTCAAGGACACTCAAGGACTGATAACTCAATCCTGGAATAAGGCTGTGTCTACACCACTGTTTCCCAACCGGGTCATTGAGACACACTGGTACTTTGAAAATAAGCACCATGACAAATTCTTGACTTTCCCTGGACAGCCTTTGTGGGTTTTAAGAAATGAAGGGAAAAGCTGGTCAGGAAAAGGAGGCCGATTAATGTATAATGTAAATCTATCATCCTTAGATCCTTAGGTATCCGGATGAATGTGTATCTGGAATTGGTATGTGTATTTGGGAGAGTGGTTCAACATCTTCTAACCTTGGGCTAAAACTCAGCAAATTTAGAGGTGTCTCAGAATGAAAAAAGGTGGGAAACAATGGACTTTCCAAATGCCAAAACAACTGTCTGAAACATTTAAACATTCCGTTAATCAAATTGGTTTTGTTTATATGTTAACAAACAACTGATTTCAATTTTTTTCATGAAATTTGCTACTTTTCCTTATTGAATTAGTCAATTCTGTTGTTGTTTTGACCTTGTGTAAACACAGCCTAAACCAATATTTAATTTATTAATTAAGCCAGCCATGCAAATTAGCAGACTCATAACCAGAGCTCAGAAGAAATTAGCTTAAGTCTACAAGAACTGAAGTGTAGGCAAGTAAGTTTTAATCGAGTACCAGGCTTCTTCGGGCTGCTGCTGCTCACTGCCATCAGACTCACCACTGTTATGACAAACGGCAACTTTAAGGAAAACTTTATAATGTTTTAGGGCTGAAAGGGTTTTTACCTAAACGCTAAAAACATGAAAACTTAATTTGGATGTTGGGATGAACACGTCTTTTAAGAATATGAAAGATCTCCATGCTAAAACAACTTTCAGTGAAATCTAACATTCGAAATTACTTGGAATCCTTGTTTATCTATCACTATACTATAGTATCTAACCATGCTATATGATTAATATTTAACATTTTGTTTTCACAGTTAAAACTTATGGTCACTGCATTTATGTACCTTCTCATTTAATCAAGAAGTGACTGCCAGCTATTAATTTATGGAATAAATACCTTGGAAGAAAACACAAACAATAAGTAATAGTTTATTTCTCTGTGACCTTCATATTCAAAAGCATTGAGACATCAGAGATCTCTGCTAATACCCATTTGTCTTACTTTGTTAAGCACAGACTCATTTAGGCAAAGAGTTCCAATTGCTTTAGAAATCGCAATCATTTTAGGTCTTTTCAATTTCAAGTGGTATTTAAGTTTGTTGACCAAATGCCAGTTGATAAACTTATCAACAATTCAATGTGCTTTTATTTTTATTAATAAATCAAAAAGTTCTGGGCAGTGCTGGGTGCATTATGCCCTTGTACACCAAGTATCTGCCAATTCAGAAGAACGGGAACGCCTTGGAGTTTTCTGATGCACAGTCTCTGAATGACTGAGACAAATACTCATACCTAGAGACGATCTCTAAGACCTCTCTGTAGGGCTCTGTGACTTATCCAGGAAGTAATAAGTCCATCTGGATCAGTGTTTCACCTTATACCCAAGAAGACTGTTCAGCTGTAGTTATGCACAGGAAAAGGCATGGCTATTTCAAGGTTACTGTATAGATTCAAATATTAATAGCACTGAAATGACTTCATGTTAAAGCACATCTTTTAGGCAAACCTAAAATATAGAATTATGGAATACAAACTGAAAAAGTGAGGATGATTAGTGCCTTTATTAAAGGATTACTTTCTTTATAAAATATTTTATCACATGATTGCTTCTAATAATGGCCAGCGTCAAAGAAGCATTAAAAATATCACATACTTTTGATTTATAGTCAGTTCTTTGGAATATGTTTGTTTGAATAATCTTTTTATCATGTTCTGCAAGGATACAGGAGTTTTAATCACCAAGATTTTCTAAAGCAGCATTTAAACCAGGGCAGTACACATTTATCCTGATTTTAACTGCCACCATTCAGATAGCTTCCAACTTAAGAACATATTGCACTACAAAAGTTCATTGGGAAGTAGATAAATTTAGATTATGAAAGTCTATGGAAAGTAAGATAATTTGTGGTTATATTCCACAGAAGCTGAAATAGTAGAATCTCTCATCGAATCAGTGGCTACTTCCTTATAGAAAGGGTCACCATTACACTATTAATTGCTAATATTCTACTATTCTGACCTTCTAAAACAAATCAGGAAGGTGAGATCAGAAACTCCAGTCTTCCAACACAACTATGTTTGAACATGGGGCACAGCACTATGATTTAGACAGAAAAGGAAGACATGGATTTATGTCCTGGGCCTGATTCTTATTAACTATGTGGATTTGGGCTATTCAGACCTTTGAAGCTAACTAACTAGTTCTTCACCTCGCAAATGAACATTACAAATATATATATTTAAAAATCTTATAACAGTATGCATAAAGTTACAAAACCCCATTGGATTTTATCACAGGGGTTTGTCCTCTGTAAGGGACAGTATATGCATTAGTGATCAGCTATCACAGTCCAGTGCAGCTGGCCATTTCAAATGTGCAGAACACTGAATATCTGTAATGAATGCTCATGACTTGAAAAACGTCTGCATTTCTAAATTAAGTGCCATCTATTATGTTAATATTTACACATTGAGATTACCCCTAGATTCTTATAATGCATCACTGTTTAGATTGGTTTTTAAATAGATTCTACTGACATTCTCACACACAGGTTCCTTCCCCACCCCATTGCTTCCTAATGATGCAGGATTTTCCACGACATCTGGTCTTAGTGTCAACAACCATTTATAGCATATCAGCTGTAATGAGCAGCAACTGTTTGCAAGTTTTGTTCTGTACTTCCATATGGACACAATGGCAACTTCTTTCATCACGATTTGGGGTTTTCCTGAAACTGTTCAAGTATCTCAAAGTACTGAGGCAAGTTTCTGGAATCACTTTCAGAATTGCAAGAGACTTGGGAGATAAACTAATTCAAATCTCTCTTTTTCTAAATGAGGTAGGGAGGTTCAAAAAGATGAAGTAAGGGCTTGAGGTCAGATTTCCTGATCCCTTCCTTTTAAAGATGTGATTCCGAGATATAAAAATCATTCATTTTCAAATGATAATCCATTCAGTAGATATTTTAAGAAGAATTTAAAGTACTCAAAATATATTTACTACCCATATTCAAATAAAACATGGGAAAACTTATGAAAAAGGCATAATTTAATCTTTGCTTCTTAAAAATGTCACAAACATATCACGAGGATTTCTAAATTTGCATGATGTTTATTAAAGAACTGATTCAGCAGAGGTGATGATCATCTTCAATATGAGTCATATAAACATCTTCAACATTAGTCATAAGACAGATTTATCTGTGCACATACATGATAACTAGCCAGTAAACTCAAACATATGGATCTTATGCTTAGTGAAATCATGTGTATTTTACTTTCTTTAAATGTTTTGCTCTTTATGAATATTATAAAACAGCAAGCTATGAGTTTTATTATTCTATTGATTTGATTCTTACACCCCCCTGGATATTGGCTTTTAAATTTCTTTCCTCTAGTGGAAAGTATCAATATTCCAATATAAAGTTAATCAGTCAGGGATTTGGTGTGTTTTCAGTCACTTCTTTGCCAAAGAAGGTGTGAACAAAGCTCCTAAAATTCAACTAAATTAAATCTTGCATGAACTGAAAAGCCTGCATGTCAGGCTCTTTCCCACATATGGTGGAGGTCCTTTGATGCATTTGGTATAAGTGACTTTTGCTTTGATTCTGCTTTGCTTTTCACATGGTGGATGCCTGAATTTATGTACTCAGCACAGGGACTTTCTAGCTGAGGAATGCGCTGTAAGTTTGTGATGAGGAAGTTTTACTTCTATCACTGTGCAAATATGAGCAAGTTCAAAAGAATCACACAGTATTACACTCCTGTTTCTTGATGTACTTCTAACATTAATTATCAGCACACACTATCAGGCAGATTGAAAGATCCAGAGTGTAACCACAGTGGGACTTCGCCAATCACCTACTGTTTCTCCACAGCCTGACACATACCAAGTACTTCATAGAGGAACAGAAGAATGACTATATGAATTATGGAATTTGTCACATAGTTTGTAATGTATCTAGATGTACATTAAAGACTATGACATAGTCTTTAAGCTTTTATTTTTAAAGATGATTCTGTGACAAGTGTAATATTTGTGATTTTGTAATCAAGGAAAATGCAGAAATCACTATTTGACATAGCTACCCATGGTGACAAGGATTTACTGAAGGCCTGTCACATTTCCAGAAAATGAATTTTTCTTTTCTGTTTATACATTTAATTTTGTGTCTATGAAAGTCTTAAAAATCCTCCCAAATTTCCAGAATTACTATCTTCACTAAAATATAGCCTTCTATCTATCTATCTACCTATCCATCTTATATTCGTCTACCCATCTATGATTTTTCCATTAAATAACACTGTTCTTCAGGAGGTAGGCTTTAAGAAGACAGTATTTTCTACCAAGGCAATTCACCAGTGCCTATTTGCTGCTAAAAGATTCAGTTGTATGCACGCAGCCTCTTATCCAGAGAGCTGCTCATGAGGCAGTTTAGCAGCCACTTCTGATACACTTTGAGCTGAAGAAATTTTACTACTTTGTGTAAAAAATGGTTACTTGAAAAAGTACAGCTATCTAACTGTCTCTCTTGCCTTACTTCCTTCTGTCAGCTGATTCACAGAAACTGTGCTCTCCAGGCTGTCACGTGAGAACACATCTGACTTGCTGCTCCTTTATCTGCTGTGGCGTCGAGAGCTCTTGCTCCTTCCCGCAGCCTCTTTTCGATCTAGTATATTTCTGGAGGCGGTACCTGTCTGATGCACTTCCGTCTTTCTGGGAGGAGGAGCAGCACGGATACATCTTCCACACACGTTTAAGTCATCTTTAACTCGCTGGCCTGTATGTTCCATGTATACAAGGTTTGTTTTTGTTTTGCTGTGTAATATATGCCTAAAGCTAAGACAGGGCCTTAGGAAGTGCTCGAGAAATACTTGATTAATATTTGTTCTTCTCTTTTGATACCTGAATTTTTAATTATCAGTTCACACAAATATCCCACCACATTACAGTAATCCTCTCTTCATAAATGATCTATTTCTTAAGGGCTGCAAACTGATTGTCTTGATGTGGCCTAAATTAAATGCAGCAAATCCATTCCATTCTTCTCAGTGTCTCATTTTCTAAAGGCTGTGGACAATGCCACCTTACTGATTTCCTAAACAGAACATTTTCACTTTTGACATCAGTCTTTTGTCAAAATGTATGCTGTCCTCCTACTCTACATTATGTCTTAACTGTACCGTATTCTCTTATTCTTAATGATACAAATTTTGTATAGTTCTGAAAAGCCACAGATGGGGATTATTTTAATCTCTTGATTCACTAAATTTAGACCCATTTCCCCAAATAACTCTGAATGCTACTGGTAAAATTAGTTTCCCATCACTGTTTTGAACTCTTCTTTGGTCTCTATAAGGGTTTTCAATTCATTCATCTAACTGAACTGAGAAGTGGTAGGGATTAAGCTTGCAGACCCTGGAGCCCAGCTGCTTGGGCACAAATCCTGTCTTATTAGCTATGTGAATCTGAACAAGTCCCTTTCCTCATGGTTGCTAATCTCGTCTAGGCAACATGGAGACAGACAATCATGGTACCTTTCTCATGAAGTTACCCTGAATATTCGTATGATAATACAGGGCAGGGTATAGAGCAACTGCTTGATAAATGGCAGCGATGGCCCTTATTTTTTATTAAGGTTCTGCCTAGATCCAAACCCTCTCGTATCCCTGTCTAGAGTCCTGTAACTATGTCACCGCTGCTGACTTCCCTAGTAGATCTGCATCCACGGGCCTGACACTGAATGCACCTTAGACAAAAGCCTGCGGCCCCCGGGCCCACTGCATGCTGCCTGGGGCGGCCTGACGCGCCTCCAGCGGCTCGCCACCCTCCCCTGTCTCCTGCTGTTGTCTCCGGGACACCCTCAAGTTGCCTGCTGTGCCCTAGCCTTGTCTCTAGGTCCTGGTAAGGTTCCATCTGGTGGAGTTTACTATCTAAAGAGCCCCTCAAAGTGGAAGTTATTAAAATATTAAAAAAGAGATCTTCATGTTACCACAGAGTCAAAGAGGATGTGCTTTTCCTCTTTTATTCAACATTAATTAATATGTCACAAAGCCTGTTTTATTTACTCAGTGTTGGCTTTTAAGTGTACTTTGGGTTGAACTTTTTTCATTCCTGAATTGAAGGACTATGCTGAAAGTGTTACCGAGGGACAAGGTCCCACATTAGGTACTGGAAAGGAACACAAATGGCTATTATCCTCAGAAGGGTTTTTAGACAACCTGTACAGTACTCCCATGCTCACAGGGGCCTATGATGATGATGAGTGTAATACATCCCGTGTCTTTATCTCACCGATATGGACAAATTAAACTGTGTCTATTGGACATGAATTAACATATGAATCTTGCTCTGGAAGCAAAAATATATGGCCTAATAATTGTAAAGCCAACCTTTTTGCTTAAAGCCTGATAATAGATTTCAGCAGCTGATCCTTTTCACTTTAAAATATTGGTAAATATGCTGTTACAAGTGGTATACTTAGCAAATTATGCATCGTGGGTATAAAAGTCACAAATCAAAGCCAGAACAGAACACACTTAAGCTACCCTTTGCACACAGGTTCGGGCATCTGTTAGTAAGTTTATGCCATGGCCTATTAAGAACTAGACTCAACTGAGGTTTATCCAAGTCAGCGATTTGACAGGAACTAAGACAACAGTTACAGAAATTATAACAAGCTTCATCAGAAGTTCATCTCTATCATCTCCTTATATCAGAGTAAGAATGGAAAGCAAAAACACTTTTCTCCCTTGAAAGAAATCTGTGGGGTGATGCAGCAGGCTAATTTCTTTCAGTAGTAGCCTCTCTAGAAATCACCTGCCTGAGTTTTTAACTAGTGACTTTAGCTCATATGTCAGGAAATATCTTTTTCTTCCCACTCCACAGCCTAGGCTCACTGCCATCTCTGATAGAAGTTCTAGTCTTTGAAGGACTCAGCTGGGTTTGGACATTTACAGAAGTACAACATCAAGACCTCAAAAAATATAGTTTGAAAGTCCTGGAACAAAATTTCCATTTTTCATCATGGCTTTTAGAGTATACTTATAATTACATAAAATGAAGTAAAAGATTTCAAATGATAAATTTATTAAACAATAAGAATAGCACAAACAAGCTGTATGTCTACACATAGTCCCTTAAAAAGGAAGGCAGCACTGTGAGTTCTAAGAAGTTAACAAAAAGGGGCACTGTCTTTATGTGGCTACTAAGCAGTTTTTGAGGTGATTGCCATACATATGAATTTTCAAAGGAACACACTCTTTTTCCTTTTTCCTGATGGGTAAATTTGGTAAGTGTGAGCAGATGGACAAAATTCTACCTTGGTTCTCCAAAAGAACAAGCTCTCAGACTCAAACTGAAATCAAAGGAAGGTTCTAGAAAAGGCAGTGTTTTGCTTACAGATCACATCTCCAAGCAACTTGCTGTGAATCACTGAAGAAATATTCTTCTAAAACACAGAAAATGAGTGGAAAGTATTGTGACAAAGGAAGTATGCCTAGGTCCTGCGCACGTTACAGCTGAAGACATTCTGACTTACCCTTCGCCACTTTGTACTGAAGCCTGGAAAAGGCTGAGGTTTCGAATGGAAAATCACAGCTACACAGTGATCCCATGCGCTATGGTGCCCACCCAGGATTTTTCCTCCATTTAAATTTCTAGGTGTTCACAGTTTCTCTGAAATGTCATCAGTAAAGCTAGAACGCTGAGAGAAGAGGTCAGAGAATTAAGAACAAGATAGTCATCTCTGAAATGTTTAATTTCTAAATGATCTAAACATTTCTCATTCTCAATGGTTATCAGAAACTGAGTCAAGTCTTAAAAGTACTAGCATGCAGCTCTATGTTACAAATATACTATTTGATAATAAGATTTGTTTTACCCTTTTGCCATCTGTTTTAAAACACAATCGTGTCTTGACTCTTAGAAATATAAATAAATAAAAAAACAGGAAGACTCAATGTCCTCAGAATTCCTGGGACTAGTGTTAAGGGAAAAAGACTTTACTACCCACAATGGAGGCCTTTAGCACCAATCTCGTGGGCCAAAAATCTACCTAATACATTCATCTCTATTTACTTTATAACCACTTACAAAATATAGGTACATAAAGTAAGAGTTTGATCAACAAACATGCCAAACGTTCACAGAACAAGTTTAAAGAGAAGAGGAGATCATCAGTCCTACTCAAAGTCACATTGAATGCTGTATCCTGTCTTTGGAGAAAGAAAATATAACCTGCTTATTGTAAATGTTAGGAAATGAGTTCTCTCTGGATGAAATGGGATTTATATAAGTCTCAACTGTGCATCAGAGGACTGTGGCGAGGGAAAGTGTTTTCATTATGTGTTGGAAAGAGTTCACACAACTTTATTGATTATATTTTTGCCTTTACAGGCGTAACTGCAGCTGAACAGTCATTAGGAACTGTGTGGTGGTTTGTCTTCTCCAGGGCATTACTCACCTTCAGGTCCCGATGGACTACGCCCATCTGATGGCAGTGTAGCACAGCCTCCAGGATCTGCTGAATGCAATGACTGCATGCAAACACCAGGGGGCGTGTGTTAGTTCCAGCTTACACTCACTGTCTGTATACCCTCAGAGAGACTGGGTTAAAGTGCAAAACTAGCAGACAACTGGGGTTGTGTTTAGACATCTTCAGTCACGTAAACATACGCTTGAGTAGAGTGACTACTACCTCAGGACAATCAGGATCTTGCCAGATGTGGGCCAAAATGTAGGTTCACTTGGTTCTAGAAAAATCCATCTTAAAAACATTCAATTCAGGAGCTCTTTTTCTGGTTATAAATCCTCACAGGAAATGAACTGGAACACAAGTATAGTTTTTATAGATTTTGTGTTCCACCTTCACTCCACACAAAGAAAGCTGTTTCCCTCTTCTCCCATTTTTCTTGTATCATTTGAAAGCTGTCACATTAGCAGTCAAGGCTCCATTAAGGTTAAATTAGGATACGTAATGAATTTTTGATAAATCATTAACTTCGCATGCTTTAATTTAGCTGGCAATTATTATCTCTTGCCTGAGGGTTCATCAGACTCAAACGGAGCAATGAGGAACCAGTTGTTCTGCTACAGCAACCCATGGTCTCAGAACAGAAGTGGTGTTTAGCTCTACAGGCGGACATACATCACAGGCCAGGGTTATTTCCAGGCCAATGCTGGACATCTCGGGAAAGCCTGCCCCCAAACCGTCTCTGTGGTTTATTCCTCGGAACCATAAGAGCTGTGTTTCCAGTGCTGTCCTTCCCTTTTTGCTATGATGTATATTTAGCCTGTAGATGAGCAAACTGAAAGAGGCATCATGCATTATTATGTCATCATTTAGTCATCTTAAGGAAAAGTTGGGAAAGGCAAGGGAACAATTGTACAGCACCCATCCTCTGCCCTTTCCCCAGAAAAAAATAAAAAAACACTTCCTCTGATTCAGATGTACGGACTCCATATACTGACCTTCAGATCCCTGTGCACTATGCCATTTAGGTGACAATGATTTACACTTTCTAGAATCTGCTGTATACAATGACTGCAAAGATACAAGGGCAGAATGGAAGGGAGAACATTTTAAAGGCACAGATCACACTGAATACAAAATAAAATGAAAATCTGAACAAAACACACAAACGAACAAAAATTATATTTTTCACATTTTTTAGCTTTACACTGGAATTAAATAATGCTGGATAAAGCTAATTCTGGCAGGAACAAAAATGACATCCAACACAGAATTTGTGACATGTTCAGACAAAACAATTTGAGCTGTGTTTTCTTTCACTGCAACTCTATTAATCATTTGTTTACAGAAGTCAAAATTTCCATATTCAGGGAGAAAATTTTTATAAATAATTCTAGGAAATTTTATAAATAATTCCCACAATGTTCTGGGAAAATTCTTTAGTGAAATAAAATTTATGGGTATTTCTTATACACATCTAAACTGTTTAAAATCTGAGGTCACAATTAAACATAGGTGTTGAAACAAGAGGGTAACACAAATGAAGTGGCAGGTGAGACAAGGGTTAAAAAAAACGGAGGGAGACATTTACCATTTTGACTTAGAAATGGTGTGGCTTATATAATACACAATAGGAAAACTAATGCACGTCTCCAGTAACAGAAGGAGAATTTAAAGTAAATTCATGGTATTAAAAAAAAACCCCTCTTCAGTATAGCCATACTTTGGGGAAGGAATAAAAACTTAAAAAGTAAAAATAAAATTTTCAATCCCCTGGAGCACTGGTGGGTGGTTGACACATTTCCATCACCTCAGTGGAAGAAAACTTTTATTCCTATGTTAAAATGTACAATTTATGCTACGTCAAATAGACTGCTAATTAGAGGGAAGACATCATTGATGGGCATCGATAAGGTCCCATGAGCTGTCACCTGACATATAGAAACATAGGACATATCACACTGATGAATTCTGTACACGTTCACTGTGTGATTCAAACGCAGGTGTATTACAGAACTACATTCATTCATTCAAGGATTAAGCAAACACTTTAGTGAGGACATTTTCAATCATTTAATGTACAAAATACTACTACTCCAAAGTAAATTACTGAATTAAAAAAAGTAATCATCATCTATCTGATTATTAAAATTAAGTGTAACAATGATCATGATTGTGATTTTCTAGCTCTAACTCGATTTAAGGTACCACTAAAAGAGCTTGAGGTTGGTTGTTTTTGACTATACAGCTTCCTGGACTGTTGATAATTATTTGCTAATCATATAGCTTTTCTTCCTTCTACAGTAAAGTTCATATTATACTTCTTGTTAGGAATATTTTACTCTTTCATCTCAAGCCATTGGTATAAGTTTTTAGTCCTAATTAATAACAGAAAATAGAGAAGTAAACAATAATTAATATTAAATAAGCTTCACCATACGTGACTAGTGAGAATGAATTCAATTCTCAACCTCTTGAGGGCTAGTACGAAACAGATTTTTACAAGTTACTTGCTCTTTATGCGTATGGTTGATAAGAGAATGTTTCTTCTCCTTAATTATGTATGAGACCTACCCTAAACTGTATCCTATAGTAAATTTCAAATTATAAGCATGTATATGAAATGATCCAACACTTAGCGTCTACCCTGTTATCTTAGGGCTGAAAATAGTCTCTAATTTCAACCAGTATTTTGAAACACAATAACAACTTGTTTAAAATAACCTTGAAAAGCAAAATAAAGGAAATTTCTTTTTTTTATTACCTTGATAAAAAACATGATTCTCTTGGCAAGTGGGAAAATAGTTACTTCCAAGGCTATTTTGAAGTGCTTTTCAGAGGCCTAATGGGAGGATCTGGCTTAAACTGAACAAGTGATGATTCACTCATCCTAAGTGACATGGAACTTTCTATTTGACTTTGACAGTAGAAATTCCATTAAAAAAATTATACATGATTCTCTTGGCAAGTGGGAAAATAGTTACTTCCAAGGCTATTTTGAAGTGCTTTTCAGAGGCCTAATGGGAGGATCTGGCTTAAACTGAACAAGTGATGATTCACTCATCCTAAGTGACATGGAACTTTCTATTTGACTTTGACAGTAGAAATTCCATTAAAAAAATTAAAGAGTGTAGTCAGGTACAGATAAGATTCATAAAATGTCATAAACAGTAACATTAAACCCAGAAGGTGAATGGGAAGTTCAGAAGAGCCTGGGTATGCATGTGCTACTTTGGAGGGATGGGGGCCTGCTATCGGCTGACTGAGGCCCTGGGCCAGGCTACCAGGGAGGCAGCAGCCTTAGGAAGCTCTGAGAGCACGGAGAGGACAGGCAGGCACAGACCACCGTAACTGAATACACATAACCTCTCCTTTACATGGCTAGTAAGGAGCTAATCACTCAGGGCCAGATTTTTCAAAATGAGTACTAACTACAAAATACGTATAAGAAATGCCAAGGAAATTAACACCATGCAGTCTAAGTAATGTCTCAGCAAGTAAGTTAATGTTACTTCACTCTAAAAACATTGCCTTTGTGTAGCCTAGAAAGTCTCAAATGAGACAAAATGTTAGCCATTTTTAACTTCTATAAAAATGTTGCCAGTTAACAAGATTGGGAAATCTTCTTGAACCCTCTGAAGTACCTGAGTAAATATTTTTTCAAGTGAGAGTTCCAAGGACTTTAGTGAAATTTCCAAAGAGTTAAATAGTTCATAATGTTTTAAGGAGACCACTGGGGCTTTTGGAGTCTGTTTCTTTTTATGATCTCTGATTGGACGTGGGCTATTCATGGAATTTTCTGTGACGAGGGAAATGCTTTATATTTGCTATGTCCAGTCAGTTGGCACTAGGCACTTGTGTAATTAAGCACTTGAAATGGAGCTAGTACAACTGAGGAACTGAAATTTTTATTTAAAGTAATTGAAACTGAAATTAAAAATCATATGTATAAACAACAAAGCCCTATTGCTAGCATAAGGAACTATATTCAATTGCTGCTGTTATTCAATTGTTAAGTCATGTCTGACTCTTTGCAACCCCATGGACTGCAGCACTCCAGGATTCCTTGTCCTTCATGAACCCCAGAATTTGCTCAAATTCATGTTTATTGAGTCAGTGATGATATCTAACCATACTCAATATTTAAAATTTCATATTCATATTCAATATTCTAACTAGATTCAATATCTTATAATAAACCATAGTAGAAAAGAATACAAAAAATTACTTTGCTGTATTGCAAAGTATTGCAGAAAATTAACACAACACTATAAATCAACTATACTTCAATAAAATAAATTTTTAAAAAAAGAGTCATATGTGACTAGTGGTTATCATACTGGGAAGTCTAGCATCTAGAGACCAGAAGGCTTCAATTTTTTTTTTATTCTCATAACTTTGATAAAAAGTATGTTTCTTTATCAGAAGAGATTCCAGTTAGGCTTAAAAAATAAATATATTCTAACTATAGATACTAGTTAAAAGTAAAGTTTACATCAGATTCATAGTTGTTTTTTTTTCCCCAAAGAACCATCTTGAAAATCCTTAAGAGAAAGAGGACTTGTGAAAAGTCCAAGACGATATTATGAGATTCTCATAATCCTAAGCACCATGACATATTTGTAGAGATATGCTGAACAAACATCATGTGAATGCTGAGTCTTCTATCTTGTCCAGGACAAGTCACTTACCTGGCATCAGCTTCACTGTAATATTCTCTTGCCACTATGTCTTCAAACAGTTCACCTCCAGTAACTCTGTGAAGACAAACAAGATTACATTAAAAAAAGAACAAAAAACTAGGCATCAATAGATTTGCACCAATGTTCATATAGAATATTGGTTTTCATATTATATAACATAAAGTATAATAAATTATTATAAAAATATTAATTATATTAAAATACTATAAGACTCCTTTAATTCATTTCAGTCGCTCAGTTGTGTCTGACTTTTTGGAACCCCATAAACTGCAGCACGCCAGGCTTTCCTGTCCATCACTAACTTCCAGAATTTACTCAAACTCATGTCCATTGAGCTGGTGATGCCATCCAACCATCTCATCTTCTGTTGTCCCCTTCTCCTCTTGCCTTCAGTCTTTCCCAGCATCAGGGTCTTTTCCAATGAGTCAGCTCTTTGCATGAGGTGGCCAAAGTACTGGAGTTTCAGCTTCAACATCAGTCCTTCCAATGAACATTCAGGACTGGTTTCCTTTACGATGGACTAGCTGGATCTCCCTGCAGTCCAAGAGACTCTCAAGAGTCTTCTCCAACTCTACAGTTCAAAAGAGTCAATTCTTCAGCACTCAGCTTTCTTTATTGTCCAACTCTCACATCCATACATGACTACTGGAAAAACCATAGCCTTGACTAGACAGACCTCTGTTGGCAAAGTAATGTCTCTGCTTTTTAATATGCTGTCTAGGTTGGTCATAACTTTCCTTCCAAGGAGTAAGTGTCATTTTATTTCATGGCTGCAGTCATCATCTGCAGTGATTTTGAAGCCCCCCAAAATAAATTCAGCTACTGTTTCCCCATCTATTTCTCATGAAGTGATGGGACAAGATGCCATGATCTTTGTTTTCTGAATGTTGAGTTTTAAGCCAACTTTTTCACTCTCCTCTTTCACTTTAATCAAGAGGGTCTTTAGTTTTTCTTCACTTTCTGCCATAAAGGTGGTGTCATCTGCATATCTGGGGTTTTTGATATTTCTTCTGGCAATCTTGATTCCAGCTTGTGCTTCATCCAGCCCAGCATTTCTCATGATGTATTCTGCCTATAAGTTAAATAAGCAGGGTGACAGTATACAGCCTTGATGTACTCCTTCTCCTATTTGGAACCAGTCTGTTGTTCCATGTCCAGTTCTAACTGTTGCTTCGTGACCTGCATATAGGTTTCTCAAGAGGCAGGTCAGGTGGTCTGGTATTACCATCTCTCTCAGAATTTTCCACAGTTTACTGTGATCCACACAGTCAAAGTTTATTGTGGTCCACACACAAAAGACTCCATAATGGCTGCTTTATATTCATCTAAACATTTTCCTATTTGCTTACACATCACTAGATCCTGGGCACACACTTTTCTGTATACCATAAAAATATTCAGACACATTTCTCGTAGAAAGTGGTTTCTATGAAATTCATCAATTCTCTAAATATTAACTAAGTGTGAGCAACCATTCAGGAGTATTTTCTGAACAGAAAGAGAAGATGATACATATCATGGATGTAGAGTGTGAATTTGCAGGCTGCATTTCTTTGGAGGAAATCGTTTTTTTAAACTGCAATGAACATGTCTTTGTGGGCTAGAGGTGGCCTTCCAAAATGCATGTCACTCGGGAGCTGAGTGCTCACTTTCCGTGTAAATACACCCTGATCTCCTTATAGGGTCCAAGTGTTCACCAGTAAACTAAGACTCAGGCTTTGGCAATGTCCTGGGAGTCAGCGGTGATCCCTTTCCAACTGGGAAGGAGTCTATCTGTCTGCCCTTTTTAATAAAGTGAAGACTTCCCCACAGCTCAGCAACTGGGTTTGGTTATTCCAGGAAGTTCATTCAAATCATGGACTTCAAGGCTCTCTAGCAAAGGCGATGTAACTCTCTTTGGGATTAATTTCTTTTCCAGGTCTGACAGACATAATGATTTGGGGCCAGAATTCCTTAAGTGGTGATTCTCTGTCTTACGCTTTTTTTTTCTCCCTGCTTAAACAATGATTAAAATTTTAAAGTCACCAAACTTTGTAGTAAAATTTTAAAAATATGGAAACATACCAAGTCCTCTCCCATCTCTTGATCCCAATTCCACTCTCCGGAATAAACTAATTTTAACTTTATGTGTGTCCTTTCAATTTTTTGTATGTCTTTTGACATTTATACTTCTCCCTCTTCAAATGCACACAAGGAACACTTATCTCACTAAAGTGCAATTGTGCAATCACAAAAATTAGGTTAATTGTGTTTTTCATTTTACATTAAATCATGGGCACGCTTTCATGTCAGAAGCAATTTCCCCCTATTAAACTAAGTAGTGTGTGTGTGTGCGTGCATGACCGTGTGCATGTAAAATGACCCAGTAAAATTACTGGGTCAAAGAGTGCCCACATTTAAACTTTTGTTGGGAAGACAAACTATCCCAACTTTGTTGGGAAGGCACATTATCTTCCCAAATCGTTGCACCTCCAATACTGTAAAAGTACTGACAGGCCCCCAGTATAACTCATGATGGTTATAGTCAATTAACAATAATGCCTATCTAATTGGGGAAAAGTTAGCTCATGTTAATAGGAATTTTATTATGAGTGAAATGAATCATTTTCTTATGTATTTGTCATTCATTCTTCCTTCCTTATTATGATCTGACTTGATTTTAAAAGAAAATTTGTGTTTTGGAGTTTAATCTTAAAATAGCTAATGTTTGTCAAGTGCTTACCATGTGCCACACAGCATGCTAAGCTTTAAATTCATTGAGAAATTCTCATAATTTATGATGGTTTTACTACTAGCCCAGTTTATTGATGAGAAAATGAAAGTACAGAGAAGTTAAGTAACTTGCCCAATTTTCTACAGCCCTGAGTGGCACAGGCAGGCCATCCACGCCACAGCCCACACTTGGTATCATTACACAGTACAGCTTTTCTAGTCATCACATTGTCCATCCTTCCAGAGGTTTAGAAGGTATGAGCCATTTGGTCAAGCATAGGGTGAAGGTATAAGGCTTGCTGTATGCAAGTGTGAGAAAAATCACCCTAAAATTGGTTTTTTGTCACTGTTCTTTTTTTTTTTTTGCTTAATAAATTCTGAAACATCAAATGAAAACATTTTCTAGAGATCACCAGTTATTATTCTCTTCTGTATTTTCCTCTTCTAAATGTAAAGATGTGATACTAAAAACTATGGATTTGAAAGTTTATGTAACTTTCCCCCAGTTCCATTGCATTATGGATATTTGTAACTTCTTTAATGTTGAAGTTACAACTTTGGATTCTATTGTTTTTAGATATAAAATGGACACCAAAAATTATTGAAAGCTTGATAGGTGCAATGTCGAGAACAGACTTATGGACACAGTGGGGGAAGGAGAGGGTGGTAGGAGTTGAGAAAGTAGCCCTGACATATATACACTACCACGTGGAGCACGGCTAACTGGAAGCTGCTGCGTAGCACAGGGAGCCCAGCCTGGGGCTCTGTGACCATCCAGGGGGTGAGATGCGGGGAATGCGGGGGGCTCGAGACAGAGGGGATATATATATATGGTTATGATCAGTTTCCATTGTTGTAGGGCAGAAACCAACACAACACTGTAAAGCAATTTTCCTCCAATTAAAAAAATTAACAAACACAGGGAAAACAGGAAAAAAAATTCCTGTAACAACAAAAAAGCGTCACATGAGCTTGTTATGAAAACCATGGCTACATGTACATAAAACTGCATTTACTGGCACAGCTAAGCTTTTTTCCCAGTTATAATCTACGATAATTTGTGCCCTAGAAAAATTATAATACAAAGTAATTAAATATTAGAGAGAAAGTACTTCCATCAAATCTACTGTCTCTATAATGATGATAACAGTTTTGTGGGATTTCTTTCTTTGAATGTGACCAACACAGATATGATACATACTCACATTTATCCTTCTTTCTGACCACAGGTACCAAGAAAATCTGTATATATTACATACAATCTTGGATCATTAAAGTATTTCACCTGTGGCTGATTCATGTCAATGTATGGCAAAACCAATACAGTATTGTAACGTAGAATAAAGTAAAAATAAAA
>SJYC01031557.1:0-48597 GCA_006408675.1 Madoqua kirkii | reverse complement strand
TTCATATCTAAAGAAGAATACTGAAAAATCAGGTGTAACTATTAAACATATAAATATAAGGGGTATAGAGTTCTATATTGAGTTGGAGATTAAGTAGTCAACTGTCTCAGAGTACTCTTTCTCATTTTCTAGCATTCACTTTTCTCATTATTTAAAAATATCCTTGTGCAGTGAAGCCATTTTATCATTCTGACTACATGTATGACAAACGTCTGAGAAGGCAAAAATGGAGTTCTAAAAGAACACAATGCCTTAAAGAGAAACTACTATACTCACATTACTTGTTTAATGGAGCACAAAATTAAGCAGGAGTTACTACAGATTTTGGTAAATTTTTAGTGTGTCATGTTTCATAAAATTCACAAATTAAATCAGTCTGATGAATTGTTAAATTAATTAATTAGAGATTTTGTAAATAAATTGATGTTAGGGATCTGTATGACATGAGGTATATCAATTATATATTTGAATCATTAACTATCATAACCTCCAGAACATTAGAGCTTACAGGAAAAAAAGATAATTCTATAAGTATGAAAAGATGAGTCTCCATATATCTTAGAGGTGAATATTTTTGTTGTTGCTTTTGTTATTTATTGAGATGCTAAATCATTCTGTTATCCAGCAACAATGATTTGTGCTCCTAGTATATTTGTGAGTTGTATCAGAAATGCTTAAAAGTAGTTTCATCTTAAATAAAACATTAAATTTCACAAGGATTATAGCTTTGACTATGACACTGAGCAGCAGCTGGAGTCCCAGATGTCCAAGACTGGGCTTTGGAAGGGAAGACGGGGCGCCACACTGAGTCAGGAGCCAGCACTGATGTAGAGACGGGACCGGTGCCTGAAGTGGCAGGGCAAAACCTAGGGAGCTCAGGCTACAGTCACACTGGGAAACAGGAGCCCAGAGCAGGGCCTGGCAGATGCACGGTGAGGAGGCAATGTCTCCAAGGCAGGGCCAGGAGTATCTCTATGGAAAACAAGGAGTAATTCCCTCTGGAGCTCTTAAGTATAGAGCTGAAGAACAAACCCAACGAGCAGAGGCCACCAGACCTGAAACCCAAGGCTGTGAACAGAGCCAGCAGGAGTCATGTTAGCAAAGAATCACCAGGGTCAGATGTTTGCCTGTCTGTCCCCAAACATTTCACGGCTCCCTGGCATCTGGGTGACGGGTGTGTGCTCAGTGATCTCCAGGGTAGAAGCTGTGACGCTGGCGTGTTTGTATGTGTTACCTGCAAGGTGCCTGGCATACTGCTTTCCATACTGTTGAACAATAACAACAAACATCCACTGGGTGCCCACCAGGTGCGGAGCCCAAGTACCGTTCTGAGTCTCTTCGGGTTCTAACCCAACAGCCTCATGAGGCAGATACAAGCATTTCCATTTTACACATGAGGACACTGAAGCAGTGGAGGTTAAGGGCTTTTCCCAAGAATGCACAACATGAGAGAAAAACGTTTGCGAGTTATTGTGCTGCTCTAATCGCTGCCCCTTAGACACAACCTGGAGGGCAGGTCAAAGATGTCTGGATAGCCCAAAGGATCACGTGAAAAGACGGAATCACAGTGACATAAAGGCATTCCCACTTATCTCTCTCTTAAATCCTGGATTAAAGTCAGACCAGATGCTGGTAAGGGCTGGTCAGAGTGAAGCTGATCAGGGTTTATTTACAGGAGCGTTACGGGCTTTTTTGGCCAGACAATCTTTCAGCATGTGGAACGTCCCTTGAATGGCAAGACTATTGGCACCAGGCCACACAGCAGGTGCCAGCGACACTACCTTGTCAGTGCGTCGACCCCACTGCTTCCGCCCGTCACCCAAGGTTCCCCCGAGGCCCCCTTGCTGAGAACCACTGAGCTAAGGGAACAAAGTCTATGGAATACAAGGGCAAAGTCAGGCCTTCTTGACACATCGAACACATACAGTCAAACAAGCCGATCACTGGGCCTTCCTGGTGGCTCAGCTGGTAAAGAACCCGCCTGCAGTGCGGGAGACCTGGGCTGGATCCCTGGTTGGGAAGATCCCCGGAGAAGGGAACGGCTACCCACTCCAGTATCCTGGCCTGGAGAATTCCCTGGACTGTAGGCCATGGGGCCGCAAAGAGGCGGACACGACGGAGCGACTTTCACAGTCACCTCCACCTTTCAAGCCAATCAACGCTTCAAGGGCCTTTTGGGCAGACACCTATGACGGAACATTGCATCTCAGTACCTTACAGAAGTACTGCCTGGCAGACAGAAAGAGCGTCATGAATCTTCGCTGGGTAAATAAGCTATTAAATAATCCAACGGATTAATGAAGACATATTCAGCTGTCCACAACTTTACGGTTTAACCTGTACTTCAGGTAGGATCTGAGGGGAAGAGGCCCAAGTACCTTTCCTGTTATTTATCTACCAGTCTCTAGACAAATCCTGCTGACTTTATCTCTAAAACAGATCAAGACTTCTTTCCATCTCCCCGACAAGGTCACCGGTCCAACCACTGCAACGGCCTCCTAAGTCACACCACGACCTCTCCTGCCCCTCTGCCATCAGCCATCCAGGGAGCAGCTCTACATGCACGCTGAACTCCACCTCGTGCCTACAGGGTGCTCTTACACGCCTGCCCCGTGCTCCTTCAGGCGGACCCCTCACAGCGCCTGCCTGTCTCCTGAGCCTCCCTGGCATCCCTCTCCACGCTGCTCCGACCACACTGGCCTTCCTCCAGTCCCTTAAATACGCCAAGCTCCTTCTCACCCCTGAGCCTTTCCATGCGTTTGTTTCTCTTCTAGAACTTTCCCTTACTCTCTATATTCATTGAGTAAATTCCTCTTATCCTTCAAAATTTGGCTTAAATTTCTTATCCCCAGGCCTCTCCTCATCTAAGTCATCTTATTGCCTTAGAACCCTGTTTTATTCTCCATGATACCTATCACCAAAACTTATCATTATGTATTCATTTGTGTTTGTCTGTTTAATGTTTGTCTCTCTACCTGTATGGTTGCTCCAGTAGGTTAAATTTGCTCCTGCTTTTCCACTATAAAATATAAAGTGCTGACTCACAGTGCCTGTGACAAGCACATTAAATGCTTATTAAGTGAATGAGCCCAGAGTTTTATATTTCACAGACAGCCAGATATGTGGGATGATCGCATATCAATGCCATTATGTTGATATTCCTGATATCATATCACTTACCATTATATTTCATAAGAAAGCAGGGATCTCTCAGGCAGTTTTTCCCTAGAAACCACGTATTTCAGTTTTGGACTTATAGTATCTTTCCCATAAGACAGAGTTTGTCTATGAACTAATCACATCTGATCACAAATGCAAGAATTATTTGTTGAATTAATTATAAAGGCACATACTTGGATTAGAGATTGAGCAAGATAACTATCTATGTATTTCATTTTTTGAAGAAATGGACCCATATATGTCTTTATTTACTATAATTGAGTAAACAGACCAGGAATATCTGTATGTTCAAATTCTATTTGACATTATGCCCCTCTCATATGCTCAGAAACATTCAGAATTCTTGGTGAAAAATGCGTTTTAAGACAAGTCGAGTGGTGTGGCCACGTGGGCATGGGGGTGGCTGACACAAAACACAACTTTGGTTCACTGCTAATGCCATTATTAGTATCCTTTTTTTTTTTTTTAAGCTAAGATCAATTTATTCTTCAAGTTATTTTCTAGCTGAATACCCAGTATTTGATAATACCTCTGAAGTAGCAGATTATTTGAGGTTGTCCAGAAATGTTTTTCTGAATGAATTCCAAATTGTATGACGGAAATCAAAAGAGGTGGAGAGTTGCTTTAATAGAAAGTCCAAAGAGTTTCTTATTGATTCTGATGGAGACAGATCTGCTGAGTCATACTAAGAATTAGAATCAAGAGGATAAAACCGAGAGAAGCCATTGGAAGTGTTTCATACAAACCCAAATCAGGCCAGGAGGAAAGGCGCCGCCGTGCTGGAGGAGGCCCCGTGAGAGACACTAGGAGCAGGACATGCTCATGGACACTGTCCAGCCTGCAGTGTCATGCAGAGTGGAGAAGTGGAGCGGCGTGGCAGAGCCTAAACTCTTCAAAGGAGAACTTCCTTTACCCCCGCTTTTCCGTCTAATCTCTGGTGGCTGAATCTACCCTTTCAGTATCATTCTGGATTTCCGTCATCTCCCTCGGCTGTAAAACTCATGCCAGTTCCACTTTACAATCCCCTCCTCATTCCACCTTTCACAAATGCAGGTGAGAAATTTGGACCACAATCAAAAGTTCATATTCTTAAAGTTGCTTTTCCTCTTTGATGAACAAGAAAAAGCATGAATAAAACCAGTACTGTTAACCACAATTAAGGGCACATGGAGCAAAGCAAAAGTAAAAATGAGATGGGTTATTTTTGTTCTGTTACTATCACAGACTTCTTCAAATAAGCAAATCAGCCACTAAGCTTATTATATTAGTGTGTGTGTGGTTTAATAAAATGCCTTAATCTAAGACTAATTAAATGCTCAGGCAATGTATTGCAAAGATGTATGTATCAAAATGAATACTTCCTGAAGGAAAGAAATAGACTGTAATTCTATACTTTAAAAAAAGTTTGATGCAAATTAAAATCACAATGTGTGATACTAACAGCCACTAGTGTGGTTACCACACACACACACACACACACAAAACAGAAAATAATAAGTGTTGGTGAGAATGTAGAAAAATTGAACACTTGTACACCATTGGTGGAAATCCAAAATGGTACAGCTGCTGTGGAAAACAGTAAGACAGTTACAAAAATGCTTAAATAGGATTACCATACGAGCCAGCAATTCTGCCTTTGATTATGCACCCAAAAGAACTGGTTCTTGAAAAGCTATCTGCACTCCCATGTTCATAACTGTACTATTCACAACGGTTAAAACATGTTCATTGGCTGATAAGAGGATCAGCAAAATGCGGCAAATGCCGTCAATGAACCTAAAAAGGTAGTAAGTTTTGACATATGCTACAACATGGGTGAATCCTGAGGACATCATGCTAAGTAAAGTAAGTCAGTCAAAAAGCCAGATACTGATAATTTCACTTACATAAGGTACTTAGAGTAGTCAAGGTCAGAGTGACAGCAAGCAGAATGGTGATTGCCAGGGACAGAGGAGGGGGAAGCATGGGGAGCTATCATATAGTGGGTGCAGAGCTGCAGTTCCACACGATAAAGAGAGTTCCACAGATGGATGGTTGTCCAACAGTGTACGTGTGCTTAACACACTTCACTGGACACAGAAATGGTCAAGCAATTTTTATGTTACGTGTTTTTTTACAAAAAAGTTTTAATCAAAACAAATTATTTGATGATAAAAATATGAGGACAATGAAAAAGTACAATGTGATGAAGACTAAAGAAATATTGCTATTTCCTATTCCTTTATGAGTTCCAGAGAGATTTAGAAAGTTATCCATACCATAATTTTGAGTGTTAATGAAAAGTCCTCTATCAGCTAGTTGTTAAAAGTGATTATTTGTTCCACTGTTACTTTTCACTTTAGGCAGCATGCTCATGAGAATGAAGCAGATTCAGCATAATAACTGGCTTGTTATTAGCCAACTGTGTGAGGTCAGGTCGGGGCAAGATTTTTGTGTGCTGTATTTTGCCTATTCATAAAATGCAAAGAGAAAATGCAGCATTCCCCCCCCCCCTATTCAGAGCCATGAGATAAGGGCTGTTACAATTTGTGCTCTACACAAAGGCACAAGCCAAGGGAGCAAAGGGAGAGCTCTGACCCAGCCTTCTTCTACTCTAAGCAGAGTGCCCGTTCCTGGAGTTTTCTCCACATGGCATAGAAACACCAACAGTCTCCATATTTGACAAAGTTCCATGAGTAACTCCGTTCATATTATCCCCTCCTCACCAAGACATGACCACCACGACCCTAGAGCCTCTTTAGAATGCCCAAAGACAGCCAGTGAGGCACACAAAGTGTTCGCATCCTGGGAATATCCAACGTGAAAGTACATGGTCTTTCTTCAGCGTCTGTGTGAGCCATCCCTACAATCCTTTGTAAGTCCTAATGCAAATCTTAAAACTGGAATTTAAGGCTGTGCAAGCCGTCTTTGGAGATCAGCAGAACCGTTTGCCCCTCTCATGTCTTATTATAGAACATACCTTTTTTGACTTGGGGTTGGTATATTGAGAGTCCTGACCTAGGGATGGAGCCCAGGTCTCCTGCATTGTAGGCAGATTCTCTACTATCTGGCCACGAGGGAAGCGCCCTGGCATACTCAGGGGCAGACTGTCTCTTTGGCAACTGATGACTCGCAGTTACACCGTTTGTACCAGTCCAGTCTTAGTTCACCAAAATCCCGTTTGGCACCTGCATGTATTTTCTGAGGATGGATGAGCTGGTATGATAATACACTCACATCTTTAGAAGAAGACACAAGAATGGACATCACAGTGCCCATGCCTATCTAAAAAGAAAAAAAAATTGACATAACTGAAATCCATCCAGGCAGATGTGGTGAGAGCCCTACTGAGGCATCAGGCTTCCTTGCCAAGCACGGGCTCTAGTTCCTTAGATTTCCAGTCCCTGGAGCTGAAGCTGGGCCCAAGCTCAAATGTATAAGACATTCTTGGAGGTGAGGGATCTTGCTGAAGGGAGTTTGTTATAGACTGGACCCCCTAGTTTGGGAACAATAATCTTCAATTGAAGATACAAGAGCAAAGGAGAAATGTTTTTCAACACTCAGGTAATCTGCAGCATAAATAAATCATAGACAGAAAAATTCCATTCTTACGTAATTTTCTGCTTCACCTATCCAAGCTAACTGTATATCCTAGTCACATTTTAAAAAGAAGTCAATTTATATATTTATAGCAAGTTTTTTAAAAAAATAATGAAGTCATTGATATTTTATGACATCAATATTTTTAGTAATCTATAAATTATATATATTAGTTTTGCATATGTCATATGTAGACACACACTTTAGCTGTTTGTTGCTAAGTCGTGTCTGACTCTTTTGTGGCTCCATGGACTATAGCCTGCAAGGCTCCTCTATTCATGGACTTCCCAGGCAAGAATGCTACAGCAGGCTGCCATTTCCTTCTCCGGGGGATCTTTCCAACCCGAGGATCACATGTGTGTCTTCTGCATTGGTGGGCAGATTCTTTACTACTAAGCCACCAGGGAAGCCCATATATACGTATAATGACCCCTTATAAAAAAATATAGATTCTCATTTTAAGAAATGAGGTTTCTAACATATTATACATGTATGATCAAGATATATTTACAATGTACTTGATAGGCCATACTCTAATGTGCATAAAAATAAAAACCAAAAACAAGAATGAAAGCAATCACCATTTATACATTTACATATCCTATAGATATTCCGAAGAATCAAAGAGAAAATGTACAAAGGCTTCCCTGGTGGCTCAGTTGGTAAAGCGTCTGTCTACAATGCGGGAGACTGGGGTTCGATCCCTGGGTTGGGAAGATCCCCTGGAGAAGGAAATGGAAACCCATTCCAGTACTCTTGCCTGGAAAATTCCATGGACTGAAAGGCTCCTCAGAGCCTGGTAGACTACCGTCCATGGGGTCACAAAGAGTCGGACATGACTGAGCAACTTCACTTCACTTTATGTTTTTAAAAGAGTGTAAAAATCTACCTGATTAGAAACAGTTTGAGTACTGTGGAGAAATTATCTATTAACTGGAAAATTATCTAACAACTGGAATTCAGTAAAGCTATCAGAAGTACCACTACATAAAATATAAACTATAATCTTGATATTTTGCTATGCTTTGTCATTTACTAGACTAAGTTTCAAGCACTAAAACATGGACAAGATTATTCTAAATCTGCAGGTATGCTAAGTCGCTTCAGTCATGTCCAACTCTTTGCAATCCTGCGGATTGTAGCCTGCCAGGATCCCCTGTCCATGGGATTCTCCAGGCAAGAATACTGGAGTGGGTTACCATGCCCTCCTCCAGGGGATCTTCCTGACCCAGGGATCAAACCCATGTCTCTCTCTCACATCTCCTGCACTGGCAAGCGGGTTCTTTACCACTAGCCCCACCTGAGAAGCCCTAATCTTGATATTTTGCTATGCTTTGTCATTTACTAGACTAAGTTTCAAGCACTAAAACATGGACAAGATTATTCTAAATCTGCAGGTATGCTAAGTC
Source organism: Madoqua kirkii (assembly GCA_006408675.1). NCBI lineage: Eukaryota > Metazoa > Chordata > Mammalia > Artiodactyla > Bovidae > Madoqua > Madoqua kirkii. The sequence goes on along the minus strand of SJYC01031557.1, from coordinate 40,429 downwards.
GCTTCAGTCATGTCCAACTCTTTGCAATCCTGCGGATTGTGGCCTGCCAGGATCCCCTGTCCATGGGATTCTCCAGGCAAGAATACTGGAGTGGGTTACCATGCCCTCCTCCAGGGGATCTTCCTGACCCAGGGATCAAACCCATGTCTCTCTCTCACATCTCCTGCACTGGCAAGCGGGTTCTTTACCACTAGCCCCACCTGAGAAGCCCATTATAAATTTAGCTTCATATTAAAATCACTGCCATTAAATAATCTCTTGCAATAGCACCATTTTTGTCCATATTTTGTTATTTAATATGCCTAGATAGCCAGAGAAAAATGATAATCACTTAAAAAAAAGATTCTGCCATTAACACTATGATGAATGTTACTAAGTGATCATCATCACCTCATAAACTACAAATCATTAATCTTTTTATGTATATGGAACCAGCCAAGGATTGCTACTGAGGTTCTACTGGATTTTCCTGTCAATTCCTGTTTTCATTGTTAATGCCAAGACAACTGCCTTTGACTGAAAACATCACTGCAGCTATGTTTGGTTTCACAAGTTAATTGGACTGAAACAGTTTGTTTATCTCAGTGATTCATCTAAAAGTTGGCTTTAGCCACCAGAAGAATAGGCCTATATTTAGCTACAAAATGCCTGGATCACCTTACAAAAGCAGGAAAGCAACTGCAAATGATGGATGAATTTATACCCCCAAACCCAAATTCTAACATATTTCTGACCAACATTACTCCAGAAAGACTCCTGGACTGGAGATGACAGATGAGGGAGCCTAGTGATTCAATGATTCATCCTTGTAAGACAATGCTCTAAAACACTGAGGTTTTCCAAGTTGCCAGGTCTTGAATATTCAAGAGACCAGCAGACTCTGCTGGAGAGCACACAGTGTTTCTGTTGATCCCTCTGGATGTGCAAATGTTCACAAAGGAAGGACTCAAGCTTATGTGGCTGCAAGCTATTTACTGGTGTTTATTGTTTTGTGAATTCAGGGAATAATAGGAATTTCTCCGCTAAGTTCTCCAGTTAGAGACAGATGTGTTCTAACTTTTTCTTCCTGATAGTATAAATAACTATGAGGAGTTAGGCTTGTCACCTATACCTCAGAATCTTTTACAAGCTAATTCTACAAATATTGCTGAACTGTATCCCTGATACGTATGAGGCTTGCCCATATCAACAGATAGGGATATAAAGAATCAAACTGTAAGTTTTATCATCAAGCATTTGTTCTACTGGAAAAAGCAGACAAATAAATTGAAAATTATCTTTCTGTGGAATACGCTTCAAAGCATAGGTCTGTTTTTAAATCCTTAAGACCTGGCAAATCCTAGTAACTAAAAATCTTCTCATTTACATAGGAACCACATGTACCTGTAAGTAAAAAATGTTTCATCCAATATTCATCTTTTTGGTGTGATGAAGAAAAATTAGCATGAATGTGGACTCTGTTAAGAGCTCACTGATACACAAGTACCATCCACCCTGGAATACTACACTGATGGATGCCCAGTGTCAGTAATGCTCGGGGTCCTTTCATAGCCTGTCACCTGATGGAGCTTATGAATAATTCCTGCCACTTTCTCCATTTTCACAGAAGGCTTTACACTACTGCTATAGGAATTCAAGAAGTCACACTCTCTGTATATAGGAAAAGTGGAAAGACAGGAGGGGGTAATCAAGTCACAGAAGAGAGAATTAAAATTCTTTCTGGGGGTCAGAGAAAACTTCAAGACCAAGAGGTTGTTGGAAAAGGGATTTATTAACACAGAAACGAGGAAGAGCAGGCCAGGAGGAAGCACAGGCCAGTAATGCCAAGGCAGAGATGGAGTTTAGCTGGAGAAAGACGAGACAGAAAGGGGTCAGAAGGACTGGAAACAGGAATCTCAGCCTCTTCTTAGTGGGTCTCGACATTGCTTCCGTCTTGTTCACAATGAATACTCCGTACATACCTTATTAAAGGGACTTCCAGATGCTAAAAAACATCCTACTTTTAACAACATTCCTTTTGCTCTAGTGGTCATGCTTTCACATTGGAAACTAGTCATAAATTAATTTCTAATATCCCTGGTGGCTCAGAGGTTAAAGTGTCTGCCTCTGATGCAGGAGACCCAGGTTCAATCCCTGGGTCAGGAAGATCCCCTGGAGAAGGAAATGGTAACCCACTTCAGTATTCTTGCCTGGAGAATCCCATGGACAGAGAAGCCTGGTAGGCTACAGTCCACGGGGTCGCAAAGAGTCAGACATGACTGAGCAACTTCACTTTCTTTCTTTCTTTCTATCATATTTCCCCAAATACATGAATAAAGACTCAAACTAGAATCTATAGCGTGTTTTCTTTTTTAATATAATGCTGGTTTTATTTTCACACAGGTTACAGAAATAATGCTTCTTGAAGGGATGCCTGGGAGAGTAATCTTATTTTTACAAATATACCAAGAATTAGTCTTGGTTATATTCCCAATGTTTTGATTTAGTTAATAGCAATAAGTAATTTAGTACCTGTTTCTAGGTTTAGCACTCATCCTCACAAATTCTTCTTCACGTTTCAGCTTGAAGACTCTATTGCCAATGCACTACACTTACTATTGGACAATGGATTTCATATTTTTTTACTTTGTATTTTTTAGTTGGGTCTCTGGAATACTACATGAGTATGCACACACTTGCACACACACCCATTTACTTCATAAGTGAGAAAAACACAGAGCTCCATTTGCTATGGTAATTTTATCTAACTTTTTATTGGCTATACAATGCTCAATGAATTTTAAAAAAATGAGAATCATGGTAAAGCTATAGGAATTCAGAATAATTAGCTGAATAGCCACATTTCTAAAATATGGATTTTTTTTCCTAAGGAAAGGAAGCTACATTTCTTTTAGATAAAACAGAATAGAACCTTCTTTGAGTCCTCTGCAAATGAGAGCAGCGCCTCTGGTTCTGGTACCTTCTTTGTCAGAATTCCCTTAAGAAATAGCTAAGAATCTTACATCCAAATGCTACAGGCACATTATTGTGTTAAGTACTTATTTGAAATCTCATTTATAACTACTTTCTTAGCATGTTGTTTATCTAGAATAGAAAGACCTAGATCATTCAATTACTGTCAATTTAAAAAAATGAATCACCTATTTGTATATTTGTGCATTACCTATACTATCTTCCAAAAGGAATGTAAATCAGCTTATTATCTGTCAAATTACCTAAATTATCAAATTTTCTCACCTGAACTTTAAGTGCTTGCACTAATGTTTCTTATTCAAGCTAACATACAAAAGGAGTAACAAATTTGTACTTAATTGCTACCTACAAGAATCTACCCAATCTCAGATTGCCTCCATTTTTATCACAATAGCTCAGTAAGACAGGTACTTAAATTTAATAATTAATTATTCACTGAGTAAAAAGTATTTGTTGCTTATTATGCGCAAGCTGCTGTGTTAATGCTTAATTTATTGGTTTAATCATTTGGTTTAATGGGTTTTTTCTAAAATATACAATTAGCTTCTCAGGAATATAAGGTTTAATTTAATTAATTACTGCAGAACTACAAATTCCTAATTCACAGTTAGTAGTAGTTTTATCACTAGTCATTAAGAAGACAACATGATCTTTAGACGCGGATTTAAAGATGAAATATATTCTTACATACATATTAAACACTGTATTCGTAGGATTTATTAGTGATAACACATAATCCTTGGAATATAAATGCTAAGTAAGCATAATGCTAATCAACTTTAGCATGATGCCAAATGAAAACCACAGACGCTCCAGACCCGAGATTTCAAGTCTAACACATGGAATTCTATTTTAGTTAATTCAAGTCTGCGGTGTACCTATATTCAACTCTGTATAAAGAACAAGCAAGTGGGGATTTATATATAATTATGACTGATTCGTGATGATATGCAGTAGAGAATACCACAACATTATAAAGCAATTATCCTCCAATTAAAAAAAAGAACAAGAAGGAGCAAGAAAATTCAGCATAGTGTCATAAATCCCCTAAATATTACTCAGTGTTAAAATGTGCATTTTGCTTAAGCAAATATTAACATTAGCAGTTCTTGGAAAAAGAAGAGGGAAGAATTTAGTGAGAAATATAGACTGTGATGGTGTAAAAGGAAGCTAGCCTTAGAATTTAACAATCTCAGTGAAATCTATGAAATAAACACTCATGCTTCTTTTAAACTTCCACTTGTATCTATTAAATATCTACTTTTCCATTTATAAAATGTTACTTATATTAATTATTTATACTAAAGCTACTTAACTGCCTGATACCCAAACTGAAATAAATGAGCATCAAATGGGAAGACTTTTACATATATATAAACTGTCACTGTCCTTTTAAGAACAATATCTTTTTTCCCTTCATTCTTTGAATTTGAAATATTCCAATTATTTGCTCTGGGCGTAATTCCTTCTCTGTGTCCTTTATTCTTGCCATCATCCTTGAGTCTTTGACCTGAGGTATACTATAGTTAGATTATAATTTGTTAGATTAAAATAGCACTATTACATTTACAAAAGGAATTCTGGGTGACTGCTAGGTTCTCCCATTAGGAATTTGCATTTTATGCTGCTTTGAAAGCTACAAAATCACTAAACTTAGAAGCATTTGAATTAAATTAAGAATTTCAAAACTATGTAAGAGGAGCTATTTAATGTAGTATTATCACTAACAACAAAATCAGAGAAACACTCTAAAGGATCATCTTTGCAAAAATGGGTTAATAATTATCATGCAACAATATGGTATTACACTAACATTAAATTTATAACAATGAAGGTGACATATGAACAAAAAATGTGTTTACAGTATCAGGGAAAGTAGCAGAATGCAAAGTAACTCAGTACATGCATATTGTTGTAAAAATGTAAATATATATGTTTCTTTCATTTACTTGTAGAAAACCCTACTCCTCTGAGGTTTATGCCATGTGCCATATTACTATCTATCATCCCCTCAACTGTTACCCGTATCACTTATATATGGTCACCTCCACTCCCTCCCACACATGTCCTCCGTTTATTATTTTCATTGACTTAACTGTCTACTTAGCTCTTCCCTCACCCTACCCTCTTAGTTCCTTGAAGCAATTCTGGGTAGTGACAAGGTCAAAGATGCAGGCAAGGACCGGAATAGCTAACATGCTGCTGCTAAGTCACTTCAGTTGTGTCCGACTCTGTGCAGCCTCAGAGACGGCAGCCCACCAGGCTCCCTCAACCCTGGGATTCTCCAGGCAAGAACACTGGAGTGGGTTGCCATTTCCTTCTCCAATGCATGAAAGTGAAAAGTGAAAGGGAAGTCACTCAGTTGTGTCCAAGTCCTAGTGACCCCATTCCACCAGGCTACTCCGTCCATGGGATTTTCCAAGCAAGAGTACTGGAGTGGGGTGCCATTGCCTCCTCCCGAATAGCTAACATAAGTTTAAACTTATACTTTATACACATATGAGAATTTGTGACCATGGCCTGTGATTTTTCCTCAAAAAGAATCCTAGTCCCTACTTTTATCCACCATAGTTTTGTAAGTCCAAGCCATGGTAATTAGAGAAGAAAACGGAATAAAAGGAATAAAAACTGGAAAAGAAGTACAACTGCTACTGTTTGTAGATGACAGGATACTACTGTATAGAAAATCCTAAAGACACCACCAGAAAACTACTAGAGTTAATCAATGAAATTGGTAAAGTTCCAGAATACAAAATTAATGCAAAGAAATCTCTTGCATTCCTTTACACTAACAATGAAAGACCAAAAAGAGAAATTAAGAAAACAATCGAATTTACCACTGAGACAAAAAGAATAAAATACCTAGGAATTAATCTATCTAAGGAGGCAAAACACATCATAAGAAACACAAGCTGGAATCAAGATTGCCAGGAGAAATATCAATAACCTCAGATATACAGATGACACCACCCTTATGGCAGAAAGTGAAGAGGAACTAAAGAGCTTCTTGATGAAAGTGAAAGAGGAGAGTGAAAGGTGGGCTTAAAGCTCAACATTCAGAAAACTAAGATCACGGCATCTGGTCCCATCACTTCATGGGAAGTAGATGGGGAAACAGGGGAAACAGTGGAAGCAGTGTCAGATTTTATTTTGGGGGGGCTCTAAAATCACTGCAGATGGTGACTCCAGCCATGAAATTAAAAGACACTTACTCCTTGGAAGGAAAGTTATGACCAACATAGACAGCATATTAAAAAGCAGAGACATTACTTTGCCAACAAAGGTCCGTATAGTCAAGGCTATGGTTTTTCCAGTGGTCATGTATGGATGTGAGAGTTGGACTATGAAGAAAGCTGAGCACTAAAGAATTGACGCTTTTGAACTGTGGTGTTGGAGAAGACTCTGGAGAGTCCCTTGGACTGTAAGGAGATCCAACCAGTCCATTTTAAAGGCGATCAGTCCTGAGTTTTCACTGGAAGGACTGATGTTGAAGCTGAAACTCCAATACTTTGGCCACTTGATGCAAAGAGTTGACTCATTGGAAAAGACTCTGATGCTGGGAGGGACTGGGGGCAGGAGGAGAAGGGGATGACAGAGAATGAGATGGCTAGATCCAACTCAATGGACATGAGTTTCAGTGAATTTTGGGGGTTGGTGATGGACAGGGAGGCCTGGCTGCAGTTCATGGGGTTGCAAAGAGTCAGACACGACTGAGCAACAGAACTGAACTGAACTGAACTGAAGGAGGCAAAAGACCTGTACTCAGAAAACTATAAGATACTGATGAAAGAAATCAAGATGACATAAACAGATAGAAAGACATACCATGTTCTTGGATTGGTAGAATCAATATTGTGAAAATGACTATACTACCCACAGTGATCTACAGATTCAGTGCAATCCCTATCAAATTACCAATGGCATTTTTCATAGAATAAAAAAACTTTACAATTTATATGGAAACACAGTGATCCCAAATAGACAAAGCCATCATGAGAAAGAAAAACATAGCAGGAGGAATCAGACCAGGCTCCCTGACTTCAGACTATACTACAAAGCTACAGTAATCAAGACAGTATGGCTCTGGCACATAACCAGAAAAACAGATCCACGGAACAGAAAAGAAAGCCCAGAGATAAACACATACACCTATGGTCACCTTACCTATGACAAAGGAGGCAAGAATATATAATAAGAAAATACATTTTTTTCAGCAAATTGTGCTTGGAAAACTGGAAAGCTACATGCAAAAAAAAGAAAAAAGAAGAAGAAATTAGAACATTCTTAAATACCATACACTCTTTATTAAATACTATACACAGAAATAAACTTGAAATGCAGTAAAGTCCTAAGAATAAAACCAGATATTATAAAACTCTTAGAGGAGAATATAGGCAGAAAACTCTGACATAAATCTTTTATGATCCATGTCCTTTATTAATGGAAATAAAAGTAAACAAATTGGGACCTAATTAAACTCAAAAGCTTTTGCAGAGCAAGTGAAGTGAAGTCGCTCAGTCGTGTCCGACTCTGTGCGACCTCCTGGACTGTAGCCTACCAGGCTCCTACCTCCATGGGATTCTCCAAGCAAGAGTACTGGAGTGGGTTGCCGTTTCCTTCTCAGGAAACCATAAACAAAACAAAAAGAAAACTCACAGAATGGGAGAAAATATTGTGAACAATATGATCAACATGGAATTAGCCTCCAAACTTCACAAAGAATGCATGTGATTCACTATCAAAAAATAATCAACCCAATCAAAAAAACAGGCAGAAGACCTAAAGTGACATTTCTCCAAAGAAGGCCTACAGATGGCCAAGAGGCACATGAAAATATGCTCAACATCTCTAACCATATCAGAGAAATGAAAATCGAAACTGTAATGAGGTATCACCTCACACCAGTCATAAACACCATTATCAAAAAGTCTACAAACAATAAATGCTAGAGAGGGTGTGGAGAAAAACGGAACCCTCCTACACTGTTGGTGGGAATGTAAACTGGTACAGATTCTATGGAGAACAATATGGAGGTTCCTTAAAAAACTAAAGATAGAGTTACCATGTGATCCAGGAATCCTACTCCTGACTATATATCCAGAGAAAAACATGGTTGGAAAGGATGCATGCACCTCAGTGTCCACTGCAACACTGTTTCACAATAGCCAAGATGTGGAAGCATCCTAAGTGTCCATCAGTAGATGAACGGGTAAAGAAGATGTGGTGCTGCAGACAGCGCGATGTTACTCAGCCTTTGAAAAAGAATGAAATAATGCCATTTGCAGTAATGTGGATGGACCTGGAGATGACCATGTTGAATACTAAGTGAAGTGAGTCAGACAGAGAAAGACAAATACCATGGTATGCCTTCTGTGGGGAATCTAAAAATTAAAAAAAAAATGATACAAATGAACTTACTTACAAAACAGAAACAGACTCACAGACTTAAAGAATGAACTTACAGTTACCAGGAAGAAATGGTGGTAGGGGAGGATAATTAGAGAGTTTGGATTGACATCTACACCCTGCTATATTTAAAATAGATAACCAACAAGGACCTACTCTTTAGCACAGGGGGCTCTGTTCAATATTCTGTAATAACTTAAATGGGAAAAGAATTTGAAAAAGAGTAAATATTTGTAGATGGATAAGAGAATCACTTTGCTGTACACCCATAACTAACACAACATTGTTCTCAACTATGCTCCAGTAAAACATAAGAATTAAAAAAGCACCCCTGCGTCTTGACTCCTCCAAGCCCCCTCCTGATCTCAGTGATCTCGTCGTCCACACCACACTGAGGGGATGCCGCCAGAACACTCATCAGCACTCTCACATCTCATTTATGTCACTCTGCACCTTACACTGGGTCTGCACTGCTTTTAGCACTCCTGACCAATAGTTCCACATTTTCTTGTTTCCATGAGAGTCTGCTTCTAGGAATTTCCTGTCTCATTCATAAACACTCCTTTGTTTTCCTAGCAGTCACGTCCTTAAATTTTGACATGGAATAAGATGATCTTCTGTGAAAATGATATTTCCTATGATTCGAACTGGCTATGCATGACAGTGAATATGGAGCTTGGATGTCCCAAAAGCAACTTAAGTTCAATTAACTGCATTGTCTTTATAACAAGACCCGCTTCTCCTCTCATATCCCAAATCTCATTAGATAGTACAATGGAGTTAACCAAGCCAACAACCTGGCTAATTATGCTTGACTAACTTTATTCTTTTTTCTCTATTCATTAATAAGCTTTGTTAATTTTGCCTTCTAAATATTTCTTAATTCACTCTAATATTTTTTTCATTTTTCCTACTGCTGCCAAGCTCACATAATCTCTGAACTAGAGAAATAGATCAGATTTGTGACTGGTCACCCTCTTCCATTTTTACCTTGTCCCACATTGCAACCAGCGTGATCTGCCAAAAAAAGAAAATATGATCCTGTGACTTCCCTGCTACAAGCTCTTCCATGGCTACCCATTCTCTATGTCTTCTTACTAGGGGTGTTTTGCACATATGGGCCTCAAGAGCAATGTCAAGGCATTACTGACCTTCTTTCCTAAAGCTAAGCCTCATTCAGTTCAGTTCAGTCACTCAGTCGTGTCTGACTCTTTTTGACCCCATGGACTGCTAGGACTCCCTGTCCATCACCAACTCAAACTCATGTCCATCATGTCAGTGATGCCATCCAACCATCTCATCCTCTGTTGTCCCTTTCTCTTCCCACCTTCAACCTTTCCCAGCATCAGTGTTTTTTCCAATGAGTCAGGTCTTCGCATCAGGTGGCCAAAGTATTGGAGTTTCAGCTTCAGCATCAGTCCTTCCAATGAACATTCAGGACTGGTTTCCTTTAGGATGGACTGGTTGGATCTCCTTGCAGTCCAAGGGACCCTCAAGAGTCTTCTCCAACACCACAGTTCAAAAGCATCTGTAGCATATAGCTTCAAGACCTTACCATTGCATACACAGACCTCATGGGGTGGCTCTCTTGCAGAGCTCTTTTTATTTCACATAAATTGCCTTGACTTCAGCTACATGCATTATATCTCCATGTGTTTTTAATGATTCCCTGCTGATAATGCCTAGATGGCCTGTATTCTGTTTTCTTTCAGTTTACACTCTTCAAGAAAGAAGCCCAAGGCTTTTCCAGGAAGGCTTCCCTAAAACCCACCAACACCACACTGTGCTGTTTGATTTAAATTACACATGACACTGAGACCATCTGCTCTACATCTAAATCCCTAACTGTATCTCAAGATCAGGAATGGAAAAGACCATGTCTTATTCATTTTTTTCGCATCTCCTATGAGATATCCCAAAACACAGAGTAACACCAAAGTCTAACAGAATGCCTGAGACATATTAGTAGCTCAAAAACATTACTTGAAAAAGAAGTAGCTTAATAAACATTGCTGGGAAAGAGTAGATGCAAATATGAAATCATTTAAAATAGATAAGTGGAAGTATGGAGAATTTCTGTTATTAACATTTTCCTTTAAAGAAGGGATATAAAACTTCTGTCTTTCCAGTCATTTGCACATTTATTTTTTTAAAACAAGTATTTACCAAGTGTCTATGTATGAGACATGTACTAGTGGATGGATATGATGATCCTTAACCTTAAAAAAACTAGAAAATATATAACATAGTAGGACATCACCAAGTACAATATAACCAAACACCCATGTGATGTGTAAAAATATATCCATTCAAACTTTTGAAGTATAAATGCTTAGCTATTACTATAAATAAGTCAGTGGAAACATGAAATGAAAACAGTTAAGTTTAGAGTCTTCAAAAAAAGAAAAAAAACACACAACATTAAACCACAGGATGTGGTCACGCCCCAATCAGACCACAAATATCTTACCACTAGGTCACTAGATGCAGATAAGCCTATAATTAAAACTGTTTTCAGCCAGTGCCACAGTGTGCTGGTTGGCAAAGGAGAATCAACAGGGTATGGGGTTGGTGATTAGATAGGGTCGTGGTCTGATAAATTTACTCAAATTTAGGAGGGTTATGCAATCTTTTTTTTTTTTTTTTGGTTGCCAAGTATCTGGCAGAATACCTTTCACAAAGAAGTGATATAATAGATGAACAAATGAATGTGTGCATGCGAGACAAATGCCACTGGACATGATCTCTGCCACCCAGAGAACAGATTCATTTAGTCTGAATCACTTCTGGGAATGCTGAACAAACAGTAGAGAAGGAGCTTTTCTAAACTCAAGAGCTTGACTTCCTGCAGAACAGAAAAATTTAACACAGGCTAGTAATGTTCCCGGATGTACCTCTGGAAGATTGTGTTGTTTGTTATCTGATATTCTGAAATACCAGAGTTTTTATACACTTTCCTCATTGTAAAATGTTTTAAGCTCTTCCAGTTATCCTGTGAGGTTGTCACACTTTCCTTTCAATATTATCTTCAGTTAGGACTAAGACAGAGACTCCGTCAGAAGAGGGAAGGATGGATGGAAGGGAAGGTCCTCCCCAGGGAAAATGAGCTGAAGATGCTATATCATGAGTGAGAAATTTGCTCTGCAGTTCTGCCCCAGTAAAAGGAGCAGGAATTCCGCTCTTTTAAATTCCTGTCCTTTTCTAAGTTTTGAATGTCCTTTATACATTTACTATATCTATATCTACACACACACACACACACACAGAGTTTATTCCAAAAAGTCCAATTTACCTTCTCAAGATGACACGGAAGCTTTTCTTTCTCACCTGCCCTTCCTCAATCACTATCTTTTTGTTGTTGTTGCTGTTGAACTCCTGCAGTACCCATGTCCTCTGCTTCCATCTGGCCTCCTATAACTGCGTCACTACACTACTGCGAGAGAAACAGATCCTTAACTTCCCAGCTCTAAGCTTTCCAATGGTTTCTCGCAGCACACGGCACAACAGCGGGTCTACTTTGAACTGTGGTGCTGGAGAAGACTCTTGAGAGTCCCTTGGACAGCAAAGAGAGCAAACCAGTCAATCCTTAAGAAAATCAACCCTGAATATTCATTGGAAGGACTGATGCTTAAGCTGAAGCTCCAACACTTTGGCACCTGATGCGAAGAACCAACTCTTTGGAAAAGACTCTGATGCTCGGAAAGACTGAGGGCAAGAGGAGAAAGGGATGACAGAGGATGAGACGGCTGGATGGCATCACCGACTCAATGGACATGAGCTTGAGCAAGCTCTGATAGATAGTGAAGGACAGGGAAGCCTGGTGTGCTGCAGTCCATGGGGTCACAGAGATTATCTTACTGGCTTTACTTGCTTATTTACTTATTATCTATTTCCTCTTTCCTCAACCACTACAACGCAGGTTCTGTCTCTTCCATCATTGTATTTTCAGGGCTAGGAAGAACATATGCATGTAGCAAGTATGAAATCTTTTGACTGAATTAATAATGAATAATCAGATTCATTGGCATTAAGATTGGCATTAAGATCGGTCAATGAGAAAAAAAAAATCAGAGCCAAAGAATGTACGTTATAGCAAATACTGGATGGAATTGAAATTGGTTAAAATGACAAGCTTAGAGGCTAGCCATCTTGTTACAATTGCAGGTCTGCTACTTAGCTATCTCTGTGATTTAGGAAAGTTACTTAACTTCTCTGAGCTTTAGTGTCTGTATATATAAAATGAACCCCCCCCCCCAGTACTTTTGATGTAAGCATTAAGGAGTTAAAGTAGTTGAAGAAAACAAACAGTATCAGGTACGCAATGAACATGAACTATAATGATTATCATTTCAATATAGTATGTCCACTTTTGTTCAGTTCAGTTGCTCAGTTGTGTCTGACTCTTTGCGATCCCATGGACTGCAGCACGCCAGGCTTCCCTGTCTATCACCAACTCCCGGAGCTTGCTCATACTCATGTCCATTGAGTCGCTGATACTATCCAACCATCTCATCCTCTGTCATCCCTTCTCCTCCTACCTTCAATCTTTCCCAGCATCAGGGTCTTTTTCCAGTGAGTCAGGTCTTCACTTCAGGTGCCCAAAGTATTGGAGTTTCAGCTTCAACATCAGTCCTTTCAATGAATATTCAGGACTGATTTCCTTTAGGATGGACTGGCTGGATCTCCTTGCAGTCCAAGGGACTCTCAAGAGTCTTCTCCAACGCCACAGTTCAAAAGCATCAATTCTTTGGCCCTCAGCTTTCATTATAGTCCAACTCTCACATCCATACATGACAACTGGAAAAACCATAGCTTTAACTATGCAAACCTTTTTGGCAAAGTAATGTCTCTGCTTTTCAATGTGCTGTCTAGGTCAGTCACAGCTTTTCTTCCAAGGACCAAGCATCTTTTTATTTCATGGATGCAGTCACCATCTGCAGTGATTTTGGACACCAAGGAAATAAAGTCTCTCAGTTTCCATTGTTTCCCCATTTATTTGCCATGAAGTGATGGGACCAGATGCCATGATCTTAGTTTTCTGAATGTTCCATTTTAAGTCAACTTTTTCAATTTCCTCTTTCACTTTCATCAAGAGGCTTTTTAGTTCCTCTTCACTTTCTGCCATAAGGGTGGTGTCATCTGCATATCTGAGGTTACTGATATTTCTCCCAGCAATCTTGATTCCTGCTTGTGCTTCATCTAGTCTGGCATTTTGCATGGTGTACTCTGCATATAAGTGAAATACGCAGGGTGACAATAATAGCCTTGATGTACTCTTTTCCTGATTTGGAACCAGTCTGTTGTTCCATGTCGGGTTCTAACTGTCGCTTCTTGACCGGCATACAGATTTCTCAGGGGGCAGGTCAGGTGGTCTGGTATTCCCATCTCTTTAAGAATTTTCCACAGTTTGTTGTGATCCACACAGTCAAAGGCAGAAGTGGATGTTTTTCTGGAACTCTCTTGCTTTTTCGATGATCCAAGGGATGTTGGGAATTTGATCTCTGGTTCCATGTTGGTTACTATACAGCAACCACATAACTAGGCATCGTGTGGGTATTATAAGTTTATAAATTCAAGTGTAGAAGTATATTAACAGCAGACTGATACTTAAAGTACAAGGTTTATAAATAGAATATATCCATATATTGTGGATAGATGTCTCCTTTTTTTATAGTAAAGTGATTTTTCATGGTGATAAAATATGCATAACAAAAAAGCTATTCTTTCAACTATTTTCAAGGGTACAATCTATTGGTATAAAGTGCATTCACAATATGTGACCATCACTACCATCCATTGGAGAAGCTTTTTTTCGGGGATGCTGTTTTTTGTTTGTTTAATGGGTTCTGGAACTCTGTATCCATGAAACAAAATCTTCCTACTGCCTTTCTCCTTTGGGCCATGACAACCTCCAGTCCACATTCGTCTCCTATGAATCTGCCTATTTTAGCTACTTTGTATATGTGGAACTATATAGAAAACTATTTTTCCTTTTGTGTCTGGCTTACTTCACTTAGAATAACATTTTCAAAGTTCATCATTCAAAATTTCACTTATTTTTTAGGCCAAATAATATTCCATTTTAAGTATATAACATACTTTATTCATCTGTTTGTTTGATGTTGGACACCTGAGTTCTTTCTATTTTATAGCTAACTATACTGCTATAAACCTTGATTTTATACCTAATAATACTGCTATAAACCTAGTATCTGAGTCCCTGCTTTTAATTCTTTTGCATAAATGCTGAGGAGTTCGTTGCTGGGTCATATGGCACCTCTATGCTTCACTTCTGAGGAGCTGCCAGATTGTTTTCCACAGTGGCGGTAGCACTCTACATTTCTGCCAGTGACACACAAGGCTCCCTATTCTCTGTGGCCCTGACAGCACTTGTTATTTCTCTTGTTTGTTGTTTCTCATATAGCCATTTCAGTTGGTATGAAGTAGTGACTCATGGCAATCTGATTTGTATGTCCCTAAAAATTAGAAATGCAGAGCATCTTTTTCATGTGATTATTGACCACTTGTATATCTTCCAGGAATACTAAATCCAATGTCATTAAGATTTTACCCTATATTTTCTCCTAAGAGTTTCATTGTTTTAGCTCTTAATGTATCAAGTCCTTGATACATTTTGAATTCATTTTTGTATGTAGTGTAAGGTAAGGGTCCAACTTCATTATTTTACATTGTAGATATCTAGATAGATAGGCTCTAACAATTCTGGTATGCCATCGGAAAATGATTGAAAGGTGATTAAAATTTTTATATGTCTATAAAGATTCCCAGGTGGCTCTGTGGTAAAGAATCCACCTGTCAATGCAGGAGACGTGGGTTCAATCCCTGGGTTGGGAAGATCCCCTGGAGTAGCAAATAGTAACCAACTCCAGTATTCTTGCCTGGAAAATTCCATGGTCAGAGGAGTCTGGTGGGCTACAGTGCATGGGGTTGCAAAGAGTCGGACACAACTGAGTACGCACACATGTGCTAAGAAATCTTCAGGTTTCTATCCATTTATCACTCCAGGACATTCAAGTATTACAAAAATATGGCTATGGTGTTTTATTCACTATTATAAATTAATTTTGTGGAAATAATATTATCCTTTTTTATGAAAAGGCTTTAAGTATTAATAATCATCCTATAGAAAGACAAACAATCAAATCCATTTTGAGATGTTTTATAAGAAGCAATGCGATCAACTAGGAGAAAGGCATTCATACTTAGAGTAGCACAAATAAGTATAAGGAAGAAATGAACAGAAAATATAAAGATGAATACCACCTAGAAATAATCCAGTAATAAGATTTAGATACCATGAAAAGTTTGTCATCCACAGGGTGCAAGTTAGAGTTGGTTGAATGTTTGCGTTACCATTTATTATTCTCAACCTCTCTATCATTTGTAGGTCAATAGTTATTTTGGGTTTACATAAGATAAAGCTATTATTAATATACACAGTAAACTACTTTGCATATATTAAGAGCTCAACAATGTTATCTATTTTTATTATTAAAACGTAGAAAAGCATGGACTTTTTCTGTGTCAACCATCACTACCTCTTGCTTCTATTCTAGATGCATGAATAGAGATTTACAATAAAAAAGCTTATTTATAAACCAAATAGAATTTGTGCAAAGGAAAGATTTAAAAATATTATATCTTGTTCTAAATAAAAATACAAAGAACCATACATTTTTAGAACTTTTACCTGGTCTATAATTTATTCCGTTTGCCTTTTTAGCCAGAGACACACTATGATACAGAGAAAAGATGGTATATCCAAGGACATACAAATTGGCTATATATTTATAATAAGCAAACTTATTATAATCTCAAGGCTTCAAACTTTCACTCTTTCTGGTCAGATTATCACAATAAAAGAAGTATAAAATGCAAATGTCTGTATCCCCAGAGATCCATCAATACAGAAATTTATAAATGGGTATCCAAGCTGGGTAATTATAAATACATTACATCAAAGCACAAGAATTTCATCTTTCCTTGGTCCCACTATTGTTACAATATTTTTGTATCCAAAACTATGTATGTGTATCTAGATGCCTCTTTCTCATTATGTTCTTCTGTTTTTGTTAGACCTATCAGCTGCCGAGAGACAAGCAACTTGAATGGCTGAAAACAACCAAATACCTGAGTCTTTTGAAAGACCAGCCTAGACTTGCTTGTTTTGGCCCACTTTCTGTGTCCTTATGGGAAATATACATACTTCTGCTCCCACAGCTGAGGAACTGAGCTGGTAGCCAACTATCAACTGTGACTTTATGCTCTGAGGGTATTTTGCCACAACAGCCAACATTTAAAGACATAGATAAAGTTTATTAAACACTTGGCTTTCCTGGGTACTTTGTGAACATTTTCTTACTTACTCTGTTCAAGCATCTTATGAAGAAAATAATATTTGATCTATTTTAGAGATAAAAAAACATGAAGTTTGGTGCAGGTAAGTTGCAGAAAATGACATAGCTGACCTGGGACCAATAAATGGATCTTAATTTATGTAGCCAGCTCATAACCAATGCTTATTGCATCCTACTATGAATTTACTTAGTTTTCACCATATTCCTAGGCATGGGTTCTTAATCTGGGCCATATTATATCTAAAACTTACTTTATATCAACTATAAATTATATTTGACACTAGAAAAAATATAGAAAATAATAAAATGAAACAATTGTGAACTCTAAAATGAACATCAGGCAGAGACATTATAACAGACATTTATCTTGAAAGATTGAGCCAATGCCAAAAATAAAATTTCAATGTCTGAAGAAGAAAAATCAGAAAGTAATTATCCGAGTTCTCCTGTAAACAGGAGTCCTATACAGCTGTGCTGTTTCAGGAGGGAACTGAGTTTTGGTAAATGCACACGTAAAGGCGGCTGCTCAGACAGAACTATGGGTGCTTTGCCTTTGAGGCTCAGGTTGACACTTCAGCACTATCTCTTCTGCATCCCACCTTCTGGCTGGGAAAGCATCTAAGTTTCAAAGTGACCAGCTGGACAGTGTACAGGCCCAGTGACCCTGTACATACAGCAGGTCTTTATTCTCTGCAGCCTGTATTAGTCCCCTAAGAACTTCAAAGAAAGGCATATTTAAGACCTAAGAAACTTGTAGGTCAGGTTGCTTCAAAGTTGCCTTGGAGAAAGTGCGCCAGACACTGAAAAGATTTCACATTAAAATCCTTATAGATATAAAAATAAAGATATACTTTGCACTTTTGTGTATATGAACAAAGAAAACTAACTATTCTGAGATCTAGCCTCTGAATATTGACATAAAGAGCACCAACTGTAAAGAGGCTCATAATAATAGGAAGAGTACATTCATTAGAAATTTATGATTTACACTAAAATTCTTTCCTTTATTAAATTTATTCTTTTAAGTACAGAGTTCAAAATTGCTAACAGTTCATCATCTAAATTGATAGGGAATTAGAAAACTCAATCTGGACATGTTCATAATAAGTTAATAAAAAAAGTCTTGAAACTACATGAAGTTAAACCAAATGATTACATTTCCCAATGGCAGTCACAGAAGCAGAAATGACAAGTTAAAAAAAATCACTTTAATATTTCAATTATTTATGGACAGGTTTCTGATTTCTTTTCATAAAATCTATGTAAAGGGGTCTTGTGATATGCATGTAGACATACATCCTTATGTATGTCTATCAGTCTAGTTATCTATATTACACTTTTTCTATGGAGATGTTAGTTTCATAAATGTTATTAACAGAACACAGGCTGCACTCAAGAAGTGGGAAAACCCATCTGTATGCAATAAATTCAGTTCAAGAGACCACATTAATCTTCCTTAGGTGGAGAGACATGTTGTCCCCAATTGCAACAAAATGATTTTACTTCAAAACAGGTGAAAACCAGGACCACCAAATAGTCCTTAAATTAGAAAATATAAGTAACAGTCTCAATATCCATTATTATTTTTTTTTAATCTTTGGCTCTGCTATCCTTTAAGAGATGGTGCTTTCCTCCTCTCCACAGGATGGCTTGCTAAACCAGATACATTTATATATGAACTGTTTTACTCTGAATGTTGGCAGGTAAAGGAAAAAGTGCCTGAAAACACATCATTAGTTGACAAGGACTGGTTGAACTTCAACTCTTACAATGAAAGCTCTCCGAAACCATTTAAAAGATTCAAAAAGCATAGCAAAAGTGCTGTAACTCAGACAAAGAAAAGGATGCGTAAAATGTTTACTGGCAGCAATTTCAATCTGTAGGTTGAGATAAATTTTTTATTAAAATTCACATACACTAATTAAATTGATTTTATAAAAGGGAATCGGATAGTCTGAGGTGATGTTTGGAATACTAATTTGTTCAGAAACGATAATTATGTTTCTTGATTTTCCTGAGCATTTTAGTATTGACTTCAATTCTCTTCGGAAAAACACAGGATATGAGGGCTTGAAGGAGTTACTAACCATTTCCTCAGCTGAACTCTTCCCCTCTTGGCATATCTTGGATATTACAATAAAACACATTAAGACTCTGCAAAACCTGCTGGTGAGAGTCAGGGAAACATTACGCTGGCTCAGCCACGTAATGGACAGTGACTCCAAGTATAACCTTTAGACACTGTACGCTTAAGCAACCACTGTACGCTTAAGCAACCGGAAGCTTCCAGATAATAGAGAGGCTTTGTAGAACTATATACATATTCTAACTCCCACCTCTGAACTGATGTAAACCCAAACTCACTCTTCCCTCCTACCTCAGGCAAAGAAGTCTCCCTCCTTTCAAAATTAGAGGCTTCAAACATATTCGTTTATTCCCGCTTTCCCTTCTGAATCTCACTCTTAAGTTTCCCCTGATTCTCACCTCTTTTTTCCTGGTCTTCAATATCCCCATCTTCACTGACTCCTAATTAGTCTATAGTGAGTCTGCCAACCAAATCTGTCTACTCTCAGTTTCTCTTCCATTATTACTCTCTCATCTGTTAACTAGCTCCAGCCAACGTCTCAAGGAGATTTCATACTGTACATACATTTATTCATCTTAATCTACATCCTCATAATGGACCCACTATTTAATAGCCCCCACTGCAGTCAAGCCAAATTCCAGTTTCTTTCCTACCACAGCATTCAGTGGTTTACTATGTTCTGCTCATCTCTAGTTCCAAAACACCTCTGGACTTGATCCTCTCCTCTCTATTCCGTCCCAAAGTTACAGCTTTACCAGTCTCACGCAGACTAGCAGACAGCCTTTTATCTCTAAATTCGTCTCTACCTTCTACAAATACATTCTCCACATTTCTGTTGTAGTTGATGTTTTAAAAAGCAGCATGACCATGTTAGAGTCCATGAATAGCCTGTGAATAAATTATAAAGTTTGAGAGTCCAGAAAGGGCTACTGAGATCATCTATTCTAGTAAGAACAGTGGGTAATATTTCTAATCACTAAGAAATCTCCATTAGAACTCAAATATCCTGATTCTTCACTGCATACATATTAAAGCTTATTTCCAAGACTGAGTCTTAGTTTGTAAGTTGAGACACTTCTTTCTCACTTTAAATAGAAAGTATTCAGCTGGAGCAGTGGTAAAGAATCCGTCTGCCAAGCAGGAGACTCAAGAGATGTGGGTTCAATCCCTGGGTTGGGAAGATCCCCTGGAGAAGGAAATGGCAACCTACTCCAATACTCTTGCCTGGAAAATTCCACGGACAAAGAAGCCTGGTGGGCTACAGTCCCTGGGGTCGCAAAAGAGTCAGATACGACTGAGCACCAACTGTTAAGTGCTTGGATCTTAGGAAAGTTTTGGCAAACATGTTGTCACTAGACAAATCTCATTGACAACAGTCTTTCTTCTCTCCGTTGATGTCAATGGAAAATCACTGAGACTACTTGCCAGCTCTCAAATTCTGTTAAATTTGCATTCAAAAATGGCTAGAGAACATTGTAAATGGAAATAATAACCTGATAAGCAGCAGAAAGATGCTGTCATTCATCATGATTAGATTTGAGAACTTCACAAAGGTTTTTACAAGCCCAGTTCTACCAGGATATGTCTTCCTTTGTCAACAGCATATGGCGTGATACATAGGTGGAAGGATTTGAAGGAAAAAATAAATGGAGCATCTGTGCACTCACTTTTTCCAGTTTTAACAGACAATTAGGTTTTCTACAGTAATATTTATAGCCTCACAAAATTCAGGTAATAAATGTACTCATTTTTCCCTTCTGGAGAATGTAAGTTTTTAAACTATGAAGTAAAGGGGTATATTCTATACATTTTCTGTCTTAAGGAACTTAAAAAGAAGGGTAATTATTTATTTGAAGATTACCATCCACTACTTAGAAAGAGAATAGACAAGACTAATGCTATGTGCCTGTATGCTAATTGCATTGTTTTCATGCAACAAAATGTAAAACAATAATTAGAGAAATGCCTCATTTATTCAGCATCATTAGGCATGCGAATATTCAAGTTATTTTCCAAATAATAAAAAATTACTCATTTAAGTTCCAAAATGATTATAATTTAAATATCTCTGAATTCTTAAATTAAAATTTGTTATTGTTCAGCTGCTAAGTCATATCGGATTCTTTGTCACCCCTGGACTGAAGCCCTCCAGGCTCCTCTGTCCATGGGATTTTCCAGGCAAGAATACCGGAGTGGGTAGTATTTCCTTCTCCAGGGGATCTTCCCAATCTAGGAATTGAACCCATGTCACTTGCATTGGCAGGTGGATTCTTTGCCACTGAGCCATCAGGGAAGTCCCTATTTTAAATATACAACACATGATCTTTTAATGACTCAGGATCATAATTAGGATTATGGAATTCTGTGTTCTCTACAGTATGTGGTACTTAAGAACTAGAGGTGAGCAGAAAAGTTACTCCTGTGCTAAGTCCTCTCAAACCATGATGATGTTCTGGCTCTTGTTTCTCTGGTTTTATTTTTTCCTCACTTATAATTTGCTTACTTCTTGCTCAGCTAGGCAGTCAGCTCTTTTTATTCTGTTACTGCAATCACTCTATCACCTATTACTCTTTGGTCTGTACTTCTCCCCTCCAATTTCTAGCTTCTAATTATCAGAGGATTTGAGTATTACATTATAAAATCTGTTAAAATATATAAAAGTCAGTATGTTCTGATGGAAAATATAAGATTCTTTATAGGAAAAGACTGCATGCATTTTCGTGCATATGCTTTTTGACAAAAATTTTAGTCACATTAAATATTTTTCTTGCTTACTGACTTCCTAATACATGGGGATATGAAACATAAACTATGGCTTTTGTTTTTGAGAAGCCTTGCAGGTCTCTAATAAGTATCTTCTAACTAAAGTAAGACAATATCTAGACATCAGCTACTACGTCCTTTTAATATTTTAACTTTTGACTAAAAAAATAATACAGAATGGAATAAAAACCTACATTCACAGCTTCCCAAAGTTAATTGTGGTAACACCTTAACATATTGACACATTTGCTTTCAACCTATTTTCACTGTCTTTATTTTAAAAAGAAAATAATAATTGCTCCATTATTTTCAGAACTTAACTCAGTGGAATGAGTTTGACTAAGCTGGTGATGGGCAGAGAGGCCTGGCATGCTACAGTCCATGGGGTTGCAAAGTCGGACAGGACGGAGCAACTGAACTGAACTGATTTTCAAAAGAGCTAGATATGCTCAGTACAGAAATTAAAACAATGCAGAAAAATACAAAATAAAAGCAAAATGAAGGAAAAAGTTATTTCAAACCCACAGACTAGAAACTGCATATGTGTGAGGGCATGTACATGTGTATGTGTGGAAGAAGATAAACTGATGAACACAAAGACATTTTAAAAAATGGGACTCATCTGCTTATTAATCTTAATTTATAGAATATCACTTAATTAAATTTGAAATGAATAGCAGTAATCAAATTGAATCTTAAAAACTGTTAGCAGGTATATCTCTTAAAAGATCAATTAAAAAAATAAAAATTTGAAAAAAACTAAGACTAGAATAATTTCTAACTTTATGTTTAGTTTAGTTGGCATCAACTAACTCCCTGGTCTCAATGAGGGATGAGGGTATTAGCATTCTCATGCTTCTTCCAAATTCTCCTCTATAACTTTGCTATTTTGTTAATTATATTATAATTTTTAAATTGTCTGGATTTATATATTTATACTCTCTTGGTCTTCAATTATTCCCCAAATTATTTAACATTCACATCATCTCAGAGAGGATTAACGCTTACAACCACATCTTTTACATGGTTTTTTCATTCATGAATTCTTCATTTTGATTGATTTACTGAATTTTAAGTTTTTAAGCAATTCCTCCATCTCTGCAAACCTTGCCACATCCTTAAATACATACACAGTAAGAGTTCAGTGAATTTTGTATTTTTGGAGTATTTTTGATGTTGACAATTTTTATCACTGTCTTTTCCCTTGATAGCATCTTGCTGCCTGAATGTCTTAAAGAATTATTTTTCTTATAAGTGTATCAGCTTATCTAGGACACATGTCAAATTCATGTTCTGATTATAAATTTCCTGAAATATACCATTTTTTTAAATACACAGATTCAAGGCTTCATTTTAAAGAGTTCCGCCTATATTATATGATTTATTCCATATTTTGGGTCTTCCATTCAGGGACACAAATTACACTTATGTTGAATTAACTTTAGCTGTGTTCCATACCTGTAAGATTCTCGAAAGCTACTTTATTCTCATCTGTTTCATTCATATACACTATCAGTATCACAAGTGATTTTACTATGTCACTAAGACAATCTGGTGTTTATCCATTACCTTATATTTGGTTAGTCACTTAATCAATAATGGTCTTCATTTGGTCCTCAATTTGTTTCCTCAGGTATATTATGATATATCCCTTTTGTCTTCTAGGCTTTGGGATCTGACTTTATTGAATGTGTTCTTATTAATTTGTTCTTTACTGTGAAGCAACTGTGAGATTTTCTTTGGGTTACCTGGGTTACAGTTTTTCCTTTGGATTTTTTGGTGTACACTATATTTATTTCATTTAGCTCTAGCAGGTTTGTATAATTGTTTGCACAAGTGCTGTGCTATAGACATATTTTTTGTTTTCCTCATTCTGCACATGCTTGGTTTCAGTCAAGGTCTTGCGTATGCTCTGAAAGACTGTACCTGATTTGAGTTTCTCTCTGGGCTTCCCTTGTAGCCCAGTTGGTAAACAATCTGTCTGCTGTAAACCTGTGGCTGATTCGTGTCAATGTACGGCAAAAACCATCACAATATTGTAAAGTAATTAGCCTCCAATTAAAATAAATTAATTAATTGAAAAAAAAAATCTGCCTGAAATGCAAGAGACCTGGGCTTGATTCTCTGGGTCAGGAAGATCCCTGGAGAAGGAAATGGCAACCCTTTACAGTATTCTTGCCTGGGAAATCCCATGGACAGAGGAGCCTGGCGGGCTACAGTCCCTGGGGTTGCAAAAGTCAGACACATGACTTAGTGACCACCACCACCACCATTAGTAAGACTGGTACGCTTTTCCCCCCACCCTGAGCTACTAACTGATGGCTGATTTTGGTGCCTCACAATCCTACCATCTTTCCATAGCTTGGGAGACTTATATGGAGAAGAGGGATGAAATTTGGCTATGTGGTGGATATTCTTTAGTAGAATAATACTTGGGCTCTACTTTAAGTAGATGCTTTCTATCAGAGCCCCACCCACCTAACTGGGGAAAGATACTCTGCTTCTGTGGAAAGATATCCTCATACTTTGGATTATTTTCCCAGCAGTAAAATGCCCATTCAATTCTTATCCACATCTCCCTTTTCATTCATTTCTAGTAGGTCTCTGCTTCTAGTGCTTAGTCAAAAGAACAGAAAGATAAGGCCCCACAAAGTGTATTTCTCCACAAACGAGTATTTGTGAGAAGTATCAGAACTGAGTCAACTCAGTGGTGCAACTCTAGAAGTACAGAGCGGGTTTAAGCACTAAGCAGCACTATACTTCTCTGTTCCAATTCCAATTGTTTTTTAACTGGAGACAAGAGTTTCCAAAAACTGCTTTAAGGTATGGCTTATTATGGCTTCCCTTGTATAAATCAGCCGGTAAAATCTGCCTACAATGCGGGAGACTGGGTTTGACCTCTGGGTCCAGAAGATCCCCTGGAGAAGGAAATGGCACCCTGCTCCAGTGTTCCTGCCTGGGAAATCCCATGGACAGAGGAGCCTGGTGGACTACAGTCCATGGGGTCTCAAAGAGTCAGACACAACTGAGTGACTAACATACACACACATGGCTCATTAGTTATTGATTCATGTTAGTTTAAAAAAAATGTTTAGCTTGTTTTGCTTATTTCATAGGTATTGAAGAAGAAGGGGCAGTGAAATTTTATGCTGTAGTTTCAATACCATACCTTAGGCTAGAAAATTTAATCATGTAACAAAAGAATTTTTCATAGAGCCAAACAGAGAATTTAAAAATAGAAAGATGAATCCAACGTTTTTTTTCCTTCATTTTTCTTAGTGTTCAAAAAAAAAAAAAAAAGCTTATGTTTTTAACTGAGAAATTTAAGAGGAAATAAGAGTTAAAAGGCTATTTTCATGTCAATTCACATCTTCCAAAGCAGTGAGGAATAATTTGAACAGATTTGTCCTTGCCTTTCACAGAAAGCAACATGGAGCTGTAGTTTGCTACCACTGTTAAATGATGATTGAGTTAGCACTGCAATCATCGTACAGTAAAGCTGCGCTTATCTGAAGGATGAAAACTAATTTTTACAAACAAATCTTAGAAAATAAAAACTCCCTGGAACTTCCCTGGTGGGCCAGGGGCTAAGACTCCATGCTCCCAGTGCTGGGGGCCCGGATTCGATTCCTGGTCAGGGAACTAGATCCCACAGGCCACAACCAAAGAGCCCACCTGCCACAGTGAAGACGGAAGATCGTGCACGTGGCAACTAAGCCCCGGAGCTGTCAAATAAACAAATTCAAAAAAACAAAAACAAACCTCCCATTCTCTCATAAGTTAGGGAGCTCCTCTTAGGTTTAACTATGAAAGCAAAGGACAAAAAGCACACTGTATAAATTAGAACACAGGTCTGAGTTTTGTGTGCCAACTGCTTATCTAGGTCAGTTAAAAAAATATATTATTCTATTGAATGTTTATAGACATAGGAGTGCTGAAGAGAATCTTCTCTGTGGGCAGGAACATCTACACAGCGGTGCACAATGGGCCCTGCACTGCTGAGTCGTTTCCAGTTTTGGGGGCACTCTTCCCTCAGCACACCCACTTCCAAAGCAACATCAAGCTCTCCCTTTTACTTTCCCTGTATCAAGTCAGCATTTTGGAAATAGTATGACATTTTCGAATGTAAACTAAAGAAAACAAAATTTTCATTAAAATATTTACTGAAAAATATTTATTTAATGAAATATCTCATTAAAATATTTTAAAAAGTCAACTTCCCAAACTTTAGGTTCCTCTTCCCAAGACTCCTGGCTGACAGCACAGAAGAGCTTTTTTTCCATCCCAAGTTTCTTATCCTCACACACATTTGAGGCCATACTTGATAACGGAGCTGCTTAAATAACTGTTGGGTTTCCTCCTCTTCTAGGTCCCAGGATCCACAATGAAAGACACTATTTTATTTTCCAAAACAATAATCTCCTGATCCTTTTATTTCAAGGCCAAATACTATGACCCTTTACTAAACTTTTCTGCATTCAAATTTGACATACTTAGCCAATTTAAAAAGCAGTAGAGGATGACATCTTTGATGCCCTAACAAATAATCTAATGCTCTTTTTTTTGGTTCCTTAACACCTGGGATATTTTATAATGTCAGAGTTAATATTATCTAAAAATATAATTTATACACACAGTTGAACATATATAGTAATGGTCTTTCAGGGCATGTTCATTAATTTCTGTAACATACCAGCATACCATAAAAGATAAAATAATAAATTTAGCACTGGTTTCATAATAATTACTAGTTGTGAGACTGACTACAATACATCTTCTTAAACATGGATATAACCTTCTCTCTAGTTAAATAAGAGATTCAGAAAAATAATTAAAAATTTAAAATGACCTGATAATTTCTTCCTTATCTCTAATACACTAACATACTTTTTGTTGTGGTTACGAGGTCAGAAGAAGATCTGTTTGAGCTGAAATTCAGGTGTTAAAACTTACTACTGTAAAGCTATAAGTAGCTTACTTAACTTCACTAAGGCTCATTATCTGTAAAATAATGAAACAGCAACCACTTCATCAAACTGTTAGGAGAATGAAATGCAATCTATATTCAAGGCACTAAGCGGAGTGGCTTGCACATATTAGGCACTTAACTCAAGTTGGTTATAATTAATTCTTAAAGCAACACTCCAATCTCTACAGAAAAGTGTTTTTTTTAATCTTTTTTTTTTTTTTCAAAAAAATATATCAGTCAGCAAAAACCCTGTGTGAAAGCAGAGGTAAAATGGTTTTCTCACAAAGAGAATTTTATTTAAAAAGGTTAAAATCAATCACTGTGACTCTCTTTTACATTTTTATATTTAAATAACTTTCCAGAAAAGATACTTGACTTAAAAAAAAAAGTTTGAAATTTCCAAATGAAAATTGAGCTGACAGAAACAGCCCAGACTTCTGCAAAAATTCTTCCTTCCTACTACCAGAGACATTTATTTCAGAACTGTAGGTGGTATTTTATCCAAAATTGGTGTTTGTCTATACTTTTGGATGGAGAATATCATATGTAATCGGGTAATTTTCTGTGCATTATATAGAAACCTTGGAACTTCCCTGGTGGCTCAGACTGTAAAGAATCTGCCTGCAATGCATTAGACCCAGGGGTTAGGAAGATTCCCTGGAGAAAGGAATAGCTACTCACCCCAGTATTCTTGCCTGGAGAATTCCATGGACAGAGGAGCCTGGTGGGCTAAGTCCATGGGGTCACAGAGAATCAGACATGACTGAGCGACCAACCAACACTCTCACTTTACTTCACTATATAAAAATCAGAACTTACCCTCACTCTTAGGCACACTTACTTGCCCAGTGACTTTTAAAGTGCAAATACTGACTCTGGCCCTGAATCTATAAGAACTGACAGTTTTCAGACTCTGATCTGCCTTGGCTCTAAATTCAGGTTGACCTAGCTCCAGTTAGGAGTCCACACCGAATCCAGTAAACTGTGTCCAAAAAGGGGGAAGCATGTGGCGTGCATAGGGGCTCATGCTGAGGTATAGGGAGGATTTGTTCTCCAAGAATACGATAAAGTAGGAAGGAAATTTGTATTTAAACCATATAAACACAAAGTATTTAAACCTAGGACACATGCTTCCATTTAGTATAGCTATCTCTTTGACCTGCATTTATCAAGTTATAATTTGCATATGGCAAAATTCATCCTTTTTAGTGTACAGTTCTATAAGTTTTGATAAATGCATATAGTCCTGTAACTATTTCATGTGATTTGGACAGAGAAAGTTTCCATCACTCACTTTTATCTAAAAATTCTCAAAATAAAGAATCTTTCTTCCTTTTAAGAAGCCGATAAGCAGCTATTACTTAGGGCTTTCATCCAAACAATTTAGTCTTTAAGGAATGACATAAAAATTGCATATATTGATACTGGGACTCAAGTGACTGGGTCATAAGTAAAACAAAACAAAGGCTATTTCTACTCATAGCCTACTTCAGGCTGTTATTTATATAAATACTGAAGAAACTACCTTAAGACTTCATGAAACACAATGTGTAGGAGGTCCCACTCTCTGGGTATTGACTGACTTGCCTCTCAGGTAAAGTTTCTCTGTGGTATACATAGTATTTATTGTTATAAGTTTAGACAATGTCTGAATTTAGACTACAGCTTGCTGACAAATATACACTATCCCATGGCACTCTGCCAGTGGAGAGGTAGAAAAGCTTGGGAGATAATCAAAGGTCATAGCTTTATTTAACAGCATCACACACCAAACAGGAAGACAAGCATTCCCTATTGGGACAGAGACAGTGTGTCCTCCAGTGACTGCTCAGCCCTTTAGCAGAGTCAAATCCTGCCTTTAAAAGGTGGGGCTCACCAAGTGACCTAAAACAAGTCTCATCTTTCACCAAGGGCTTCTAATTTTAAATTGCTGCCATGCTAAATTTCATCTTGAATATCTCTCTGAGTCTCCACCCAGTTTGTTCAGATCAAACACTGGTTTTAGACAAGAATTTCCCAGGACTGTGGATTTCAGTCTTTATTGTTTAATGCATAGCCTGCATGGGATACAAAGCAATACAAGAAATTAAAATTTCAATGAAAGCCTTATACACCTATTTTGAATATATATCATTAGTATACATAAGTTAACTTACAAAAGTTCTCACCTCTGCTGGTATCACTGTGATAAGAGAATCCGCTAAGAAGAAATTCACAACAAATACCACTGTTTCCTAGGGGTCAAGTTAGAGGGCCTATTTAAGTGCTATTTAGAAGTGCATTGCAGCAGTGTTATGGGTTGCTACTTGGACTCAATTGGTAAAAATGAGTAATATCACATGATAGGAAACTCAACCCCTCTAAAAGGCAAGGCTGCAAGATTCCTCAGGATAACTTTGCTCAGAACTAACATGTCTCCAGTACTACTGCCAGTGGGAAAATTCAGTTGATACTTACCATTAAAGTATTTATGACCTGAAATGGAATCATTTAAGAGAAAATGAAATTTCCAGTTTTATTTCCTCCAGCTAAACTTACTAAAGACAACAGTACAATCAAAATATAGTCCAAAAGACATAGTTCATACAATCAGCTACTCAATTTTTTTTTCACGTGTTACAGAATTCAGAGTCCAGTACACAGATTTATCTCACCTCAGCAGGCATTTTATTCCAACTGTGGACAAACCTCCCAGTGGCTCAGTGTACACTGTAGACAAACTAAAATCCCTGAATCAGAGCCAAAATCACTCTGAGGTGGCATGCTACACATGCCTGATATGGACCTAACAGAAGCGGGAGATTTCAAGATGAGGTGGCAAGAATACACAGAAGAAATATACAAAAAAGATCTTCATGACGCAGAATAACCATGATGATGTGATTCCTCACCTAGAGCCAGGTATCCTGGAATGTGAAGTCAAGTGAGCCTTAGGAAGCATCACTACAAACAAAGCTAGGGGAGGTGATGGAATTCCAGTTAAGCTACTTCAAATCCTAAAAGATGATGCTGTGAAAGGGCTGCATTCAATATGCCAGCAAATTGGGAAAACTAGGCAATGGCCATAAGACTGGAAAAGGTCAGTTTTCATTCCAATCTCAAAGAAAGGCAATGCCAAAGAATGCTCCAACTACCACACAATTGCACTTATCCGGTAGCTTCCCTGGTGGCTCAGATGGTAAAGCATCTGCCTCCAACGTGGGAGACCCAGGTTTCATTCCTGGGTCGGGAAGATCCCCTGGAGAAGGAAATGGCAATCTTCTCCAGCACTCTTGCCTGGAAAACCCCATGGACGGAGGAGCCTAATAGGCTACAGTCCATGGGGTCACAAAGAGTAGGACACGACTGAGCCACTTCACTTCACTTTATATGCTAGCAAAGTAATGCTCAAAATTCTCCAAGCCAGGCTTCAGCAATACATGAACCGTGAACTTCCAGATGTTCAAGCTGGTTTTAGAAAAGGCAGAGGAACCAGAGATCAAATTGCCAACATCCACTGGACCATCAAAAAAGCAAGAGAATTTCAGAAAAACATCTATTTCTGCTTTATTGGCTATGCCAAAGCCTTTGACTGTGTGGATCACAATAAACTGTGAACTTCCAGATGTTCAAGCTGGTTTTAGAAAAGGCAGAGGAACCAGAGATCAAATTGCCAACATCCACTGGACCATCAAAAAAGCAAGAGAATTTCAGAAAAACATCTATTTCTGCTTTATTGGCTATGCCAAAGCCTTTGACTGTGTGGATCACAATAAACTATGGAAAATTTTTCAAGAGATGGGCATACCAGACCACTTTACCTGCTTCCTGAGAAATCTGGATGCAGGTCAGGAAGCAACAGTTAGAACTAAATATTGAACACAGACTGGTTCTAAATCAAGAAAGGAGTATGTCAAGGCTGTATATTGTCAACCTGCTTATTTAACTTATATGCAGAGTACATCATGTAAAATGCCGGGCTGGATGAAGCGCAAGCTGGAATCAAGACTGCTGGGAGAAATATCAATAACCTCAGATATGCAGATGACACCACCCTTATGGCAGAAAGTGAAGAACTAAAGAGCCTCTTGATGAAAGTGAAAGAGAAGAGTGAAAAAGTTGGCTTAAAGCTCAACATTCAGAAAATGAAGATCATAACATCGGGTCCCATCAATTCATGGCAAATAGATGCGGAAAAAATGAAAACAGTGACAGACTTTATTTTGGGGGCTCCAAAATCACTGCAGACGGTGACTGCAGCCATGAAATTAAAAGACATTCGCTCCTTGGAAGAAAAGCTATGACCAACTTAGACAGCATATTAAACAGCAGATACATTACTTTCCCAACAAAGTTATGTCTAATCAAAGCTATGGTTTTTCCAGCAGTCACATATGGATGTGAGAGTTGGACCATTAATGAAGGCTGAGTGCCAAAGAATTGATGCTTTTAAACTGTGATGTTGGAGAAGACTCTTGGGTGTCCCTTGGACTGCAAGGAGATCTAACCAGTGCATCCTAAAGGAAATCAGTCCTGAATATTCATTGAAAGGACTGATGCTGAAGCTGAAACTCCAATACTTTGGCCACCTGATGTGAAGAGCTGACTCACTGGAAAAGACCCTGATGCTGGAAAAGATGGAAGGCAGAAGAAGGGGATGACAGAAGATGAGGTGGTTGGATGGCATCACCTACTCAATGCACATGAGTTTGAACAAGCTCTGGGATTTGGTGAAAGACAGGCAGGCCTGATGTGATGCAGTCCATTTGGTCGCAGAGAGTCTGAAATAACTGAGCAACTGAACTGAACTGAACACATGCCTTTACAGAGCTGAAAAACCTAAGGTATTCGTCAGTGAAATCTAATCATTAAGTTGGGCCATGGCGAAATCTGATTCTTGTATTGCATTATAAGGTCCAGTGGAATGCAGTATGCATGGGTATTTCAGGTATTTCCAGCAATCTCTCCGCGGCCAGTAGAAAGGAGTTTCTTATCTACAGTGGGTCAAGAGCTGTCGTAGTCTTTCATAGCTCAGAGGAATGCAACTTCTGGAATTTCATGTTCTCAGCATCACAGTTTGGTAAGGCTGTGTAAAACCTCATGGGGAGTCTAGTGGTAGCAGGGCTAAAGAAGGGCATAATAAAGCGAGTTCAAGTGGATTCAAAGCACCAGGGTTGTGTGGATTGTAGGATATGGCCAGGGGAGGTTCCTGGGCCTCCTCTATACCCCTGATGATGATGGGGTCTTTGCTGGCAGGCGTTCTCCTGACTCCAGATGAACTGGGTAAAAGGCCTCTTTGGACAAATCTATTTACTGTCACCCAAATAAAATACACATCAGTTCTTACTCTGGCTCAAATTGATCTCTGACTAGAATTCAAGATTATATATAGGCAATGCTTTTTATTTATTTTTCTTTTTTTTTTTTAACTTTACAATACTCTATTGGTTTTGCCATCCATTGCCATGAATCCACCACAGGTGTACATGAGTTCCCAACCCTGAACCCTCCTCCCACTACCCTCCCCATATGATGTCTCTGGGTCATCCCAGTGCACCAGCCCCAAGCATGTAATGCTCTCTAATCCTCTAGTTTTAAAAAAAGTTTTCTCCAAACTTCATGGTCGCCTCTCATACATTTCCTATGGAATCCCTCTCTCCTGTGTCATATACTACTACTGCTAGTGTTAGTCACTCAGTCGTGCCCGACTCTTTGCAACCCCACGGACTGCAGCCCTCTGTCCATGAGATATTCCAGGCAAGGATACTGGAGTGGGTTGCCATTTCCTTCTCCAGGGGATCTTCCCAACCCAGGAATCAAACCTGGGTCTCCTGCCCTGCAGGCAGATTCTTTACCAACCGAGCTACATACTGCTGCTAAGTCACTTCAGTCATGTCCTAGTCTGTGCAACCCCATAGACGGCAGCCCACCAGGCTCCCCCGTCCCTGAGATTCTCCAGGCAAGAACACTGGAATGGGTTGCCATTTCCTTCTCCAATGCATGAAAGTGAAAAGTGAAAGTAAAGTCGCTCAGTCGTGTCTGACTCTTAGCGATCTCAGGGACTGCAACTTACCAGGCTCCTCCATCCATGGGATTTTCCAGGCAAGAGTACTGGAGTGGGGTGCCATCGCCTTCTCTGATATATTATTACATCAACTACCAAAACCATACTCTGCGCAATTTGATGGCCGAAACAGTGCTATCATTTTGTATTCCCTACACCAGTGAGCTCAGTAACATCATGCATTAGGTGCTCAATAAATGTTTACTGACTGTCACAATGAGGAAGATGCAATAGAAACTATTTCCCTACACAGAGCTCAGACTGACAGTCACAGGTAACACCTATTAAGTGCAGACCCTGTCAAATTCTGTTCTTTCTGGAAGTTTTGTATCAATCAAATCATGTGATTCTCAAAGAAATCTCAGAAGTCACGCAGTGTTGCTATCTCTGTGTAACAACTGAGGCTCTGAGAGGTTAAGCAAATTGTTCACCGTCAGACAGGAAGTAACCGGCAGAGCTGGGGTCTGGTCAAGTTGGTGTCAAGACTCTGGAGGTCTGTACCTAACCTGCACTTAATTCACAGTCTGCTTGGTGGACTAAGGACAGAGCTGGAGGCAAACGTGTTATTTCTGAAGAAAGGATCAAAGATAGCTCCTTAAGACTACATAGGCTGAGGTATCATTTTTCTTCATTTTTCTCAATTTGCTTATTCTCTTCTTTGCTTTTCCTTCCTATTCTATCTTATTTACTTTGCATTTCCTTCTGTTTCAACTAGGCTCTTCTGGTTAAAGGCCACAGAAAGCAACTGGCTTCTGTAGGGAGGAAAGGGGTCCCCTGGCAGGATATGGAGCAGCTCACAGAATCAAAGGGAGGCCTGAAGAAGCAGGGTCAGGAGTCAAGAACCTGGGTGCCGCCCCCTTCCCAGGCCGCCAGAACTGCAGCTTCTCTCCTAGGCTGCATTCCTAAACCATCAGGAGTCCCCTCCTAAGCCTCCGTTGTCTTTTAGTTACTTGGCTCAGGTTTCAGACTGCAGAGAGGAGGGGAAGCATCTGACAGCTCCAACTCAGGTCATGTAACCCCTCCCCTTATCTAAAGGAGAGCAAGACGCCTTCTAGAACAGACCCACGAGGCTAGAAACAGTTGGCCCTCTATACTCACAGATTCCACATCTGCAAGTTCAAACCAATGGAGACTCAAAAATATTCAAGAAAAAAGAAAAATTCCAGAAAGTTCCACAAAGAAACCTTGAATTTACTGTGCCCTGGCAACTATTTACCTAGCGTTTACACTGTGTTTACAACTATTCACACAGCATTTACATTGTATTAGGCATTATAAACGGAGAAGGCAATGGCACCCCACTCCAGTACTCTTGCTTGGAAAATCCCATGGATGGAGGAGCCTGGTGGGCTGGAGTCCACAGGGTTGTGAAGAGTCAGACACGACTGAGTGACTTCACTTTCACTTTTCACTCTCATGCATTGGAGAAGGAAATGGCAACCCACTCCAGTGTTCTTGCCTGGAGGATCCCGGGGACAGGGGAGCCTAGTGAGCTGCCATCTCTGGGGCTGCACAGAGTGGGGCACGACTGAAGCGACTTAGAGCAGAAGCAGCAGGCATTGTAAGTAATCAAGAGGTGACTTACAGTGTACAGGAGAATATGCCCAGGTTACATGTGCAAACTACACCATCTTATATAAGGGACCTGAGTATCTATCTGTGGATTTTGGTATTCAAACAGAATTCTGGAACCAATCCCCTATAGATACTGAGAAACAACTATATAATGCAGAAGGGTTGGTCACACAGTTAAATTGTGGTGTCTACCCCCCAAAAAGAAAAAGGGCAGAAGAGATGCTGCACAACAAAAGCAAAAGGTATTCACGATGCCCATCTTTTATCTTAAAAAAAAAAAAGAAATGTCCTTTAGGTCTGTATCCGTTTTTGCCTAACGAGCCACAGCCTTATTCACTACGCACAGGTCCCCATGGAAGATGGAGCCACAGGCCGAGTCACTGCCCGCTGCTGGGTTCCTGGGTCCCACACTGGCCGCAGGGCCTTCTCATCAACATCACTGGAGAACAACATAACTAGGGACTTCCTAGCTTATTACAGGGGCATCATGTTAGTTAAACAAGATGTTTTCAGCTTCTTAAGAGTCTCCACAGCTTTTTCACTCAAGGAGAGGAAACAACACAGGCTAGAAATCTGACCTATTTGTTGACTGAATTATCTATAGATTAAAATAAGACCAAGAAATGCTTGGATTTCAAACTCAAACTGAGGAATACATTTTAAAATCAACAAAAATACTATATTTTGTTATAATCAGTATGAAATTTCAGGCTTAAAGATGAATCTCTAAAGTGATTTTTTCCCCTATGTCTCACTGAATCTCCCCACCCTTTTGTGCATATATGCACACACAAGCATACATGCATACATCTACATACATGTATATATGCAGATGCACCTGTGCTCACTCACTCAGTGGTCCGACTCTTTGCGACCCCACGGACTACAGCCTGCCAGGCTCTTCTGTCTGTAGGATTATTCCAGTAAGAATACTGGAGTGGGTTGCCACTTCCTACTCCATGGGATCTTCTGCATAGGGATTGAACCCACGTCTCCTACACTGGTAGGCAGACTCTTTACCACTGACCCACTTGGGGAACCCATACAGATGCACATATATGTACATATATATGTGTATATAGATACACTATACAATTAAAAGTACACCACAAACCCAAGATAATTCACAGGTATTCTCTGATTTCATAAATTTTTATGTTACTTTATACATCTTCATTCTTTGACATTTTGAATCAGAAAGTCATATGATGAGAGGAAAATGCATTAAGCAGAAATCCATAAAGTCATTTGAGTTTATCTAATACTGTGTTATCTAAATATTGGGGCTTCCCTGATAGCTTAGTTGGTAAAGAATCTGCCTGCAATGCACGGGACTCCAGTCTGATTCCTGGGTCAGGAAGATCTGCTGGAGAAGGGACAGCCTACCCACTCCAGTATTCTTGGGCTTCCCTTGTGGCTCAGCTGGTAAAGAATCTTCCTGCAATACGGGAAACCTGGACTCCATCCTTGGGCTGGGAAGATCCCCTGGAGAACAGAAAGGCTACCCGCTCCAGTATTTTGACCTGGAGAAGTCCATGGACTGTATATTCCATGGGGTCACAAAGAGTCACACAGGACTGAACGACTCACTTTCAAACTAAATAGGAAAGATTTTAAATTCTCAATATGATTTAGTATATAGACCTTTATGCTTGAAAACATAAAAGCAATTTAAAAATATTCACTTCCTGTTCTGCAAAGAGAACTTCTGAAATATTGCCTCTAGTATTAAACTGGAAGCCACTGTGTTTAAGAGGATGCCAAGTGGCATGGGGCAAGCCTTTTTCTCATCTCCCAGACCACTGTCTTCCCCAAAAGCATTTCCCCCTTTGCTTGGCTCCTGTCCACCTCTTCTCTTTAGCTGCCTGCTGTGGGTCTCTTGTTTTTTGCCTACCTGCAATTATTTCTTCTCTGTTAATTACACCCCTTTTCCCTTTCAGTAATCTGGCTTGACCACCCTCCCTTTTCAGTTCCAAAGGCTACTGTGTCATTACTTTAGTCAGAATAATTGGTTCAGGGATGTACAATACAACTCAATTTTGGTACAACTGTTGGAATTAAACGGAAAGAGAGGCTTTATTTGCAATGAGAGTTAATACTATAAGAAAAATCTAAGCCTGGAATTCCGAGGGCCACCATATTGGGAGAATGTGCTTGAACAATCAACCAGAAAAAACTGGGACTAGCTGAACTTGGGTTACTTTTGAGCCACATTTGAAACCAGATTTACTCTCACAACTTACTGTCATTACTTTTTGGTGAAACTCTCCCAAATGCTATCTACCAGGTGATTCTAGCTCTCATGGTTTGTTCCCACTTCTCTCAACAGAAAACAGCCTTAGGATGTGAGGATCAGCTCAGTTTCTCTTCACTCAGGCATCTTCTAGTTATGTGCATTTGGATTTAGTTCAGATAGGTCCAACTGTCATAAACAGGGTTTACCTCTGTATTCCAAGAATGAAAACTCTCTAATACTATTGACTGGTGTTATAATATTCAGAAGCTTACAGAAATTCCACTTTTCTATGAACGCTTCCTAGTCATAGTAAAAAAAGAAAAGCAGTAGGGGTGAGGATGAAAAATATTCTCTGAGCTCCACGTTCAGGGCATGAAGTTAAAAGCACAGGTCTAATGGAGTGTAGGAGGAGTATACAAGTAGAGTTTGAATGAAAAATACCAGACTTCAGAAGGTCCCACATTAATATTTGAACTAAAGGGGGAGAAGATAAAAACAAATCATCGAAAACGGATGCAAGTATATGATACTCCACCATTAAGCTTTGTTAAGTACAGAGCAATATTTCACAGTGGCTCATAACATTGTCTTCAGTGTCAAAAAATCCTAGCTTAAGTCATAGTATAGCCACTTACTCTGTAACCTTGGACAAAGCAATTGATCTTTAGTGTCCCAATTTCCTTCCCTGTAAAGAAGTAAATAATACTATATACCTCATAGGGTTACTGTGCAGAATAAAGGAGACAACATGTAACATGTTTTGGGAAATGGGGTTCATACTGCTTAACACATAGTAGTTCTAATTAAGTCAGACATTCATTTTCAAAACCCAAATGGTTTTCCAGTAATAGAATGCATTGATAAGGGCAGTTGAACAATGCTCATTTGGGCAAATTTTACTTGCATATTCATTAATTGAAGTTACAGAGTTACACACTCTGTAACTTTGTTTCATGTAAACAATGAATGCTTCAAATCAGCAGAGACCAAGTCAACGTCATAGTTGTCCCTAAAACTCTCTTTACACTGAAACCCTGAAAAGTGTGCCTTTTGTTTTTAATCCCTTTTTGCTTCTTTAGGTAAAGAAATTATATGAACAACCAAAGAGAATCTCCATATTGATGTGTCCAATAAGAGAAAGTTAATGCTGAAGCACAGAGTTACAGAGGGCACAGGGTTACAGAGGCAAAGCTTTAAGTCTGAGCATGTAAGAAATGTGTTTTTCTTCTTCTAGCCTATCAGCAACTATCACTTACAAGTTTTTGCAAACGCAGGGATAAATTTCAAGAGTCTAAATATTCCAAGTTCTAAGGCACTATGCCTTATCTATGCATCATTTCACTCTACTCATAATCCCCAAGTGTTTCGGGTTTTATGACTGTCAGCCAGGCATGCCCTTAGTAAAAGTCATCACTCATTCTAGGACCAGAAACCAAATGCTGATGATGTAGATCATCCAGATCAGTAGCCTCTTTGTTCAAGTAAGAGAAGGAGAAAAGGATTTCTTACGGGCCCATGTAAATGCCCCAGTTGGGTCAACGTTTCTGGAAAGGACTAAATAGTTTTCAAATTCCAAAATAAGAGATTAAAAAAGCAAACAAAAGAGGCTTTCTTTCCTCAGACTCCAGTGAAGAATGTGACCACTAAAGAAATATGCTAGGCCATGAGCACACTGCACGTTTCATTCTCGGCACCTTGCAGGTCTGAGAAAGAGAATGACAGTGACTTCAATTGTCTAAATAATTACAGCCATTAACATCAGGCTCCCAGGGTAACTGAGTATCTTACTTTGCTTGCTGGCTAAAAATAAGTAACCAAAATGTTCCCAAGAAAAAGTCAAGGTAGATGGTAAATATCAATTAATTAAGCATCATAACAATCAAGGAAAATTAGTATTTGAATCTGAGTACATCATAATCATCATGCTGGAGAACATTACATCCACTCTGATCACAGAGTCTTAACTATTTCATTTCTTAAAACGTGTGTGTGTGATGTCATATTTGCTCCAAAGTAGATACTCGGCTAAACAAAATCTCCAATTTTAGTTTTAGTTAAAAATACATCTCTATGATTCTGAGTTTGCCGACTAGTATTCAGGCAAGAGCATGCATGCTCAGTTGTGTCCAACTCTTTGCAACCCCCGGGACTGTGGCCCACCAGGCTCCTCTGCCATGGGCTTTCCCAGGCAAGAATACTGGAGTGGGTTGTTATTTCCTCCTCCAGGGTATCTTCCTACCCATGGGTCAAACCCACAACTCCTGCATTGCAGGCAGATTCTTTACCACTGAGCACCACGGAGGCCCTTATTAAGGCAAGAAGATCTTTAAATAACTAGCACTGTGGCACAATATGTACCCAAAGTAGCAAAGCAAATGAACAGAAACCTAAAATATTTAAACTCTTTAAAGTCTTTACAAAATAATCTGGTATTCTTTCCAGAAACTTCCTCATATGCTCTCATGCAAAGATACTTATTGAGTACCTACTGTGTACAAGAACTATTCTCAGCATTGAGGGTAAAATAAAAAAGAGAAAAAGTCCCTGTATTCATGGAGTACTCTTGTGGGCGATGCAGAAAATTTGACTAGATAGATTAAGGGTAGTTTTTGACAGGTTAGGCAGTGATGAACGTTAAGGAAGGCAGGTGGGGAGCCAAGAAGAAGTTGGGAAGAGTTAGTAAAGAAAGAAGGGTGACATTTAGGGACATGAGGAAGGTCTCCTTGAGAAAGAGACCTATAAGCAGAGCCCTGAGGGAGGGAGAGGTAGGCTATGCAGGAAGAAGAACACTCAGGGCCAAGGCAACAGGAAGAATAAATGGCTAGTTTGTCCTAGGCTATGATGAAGGCAGTGTGGCTGGACATGAGAAGGCAGGAGGAGAGGGGTGATCCATGGGACAACGGAATGCTCTGAGCTGTGTTGAGTGGAGATGCAGAAACAGGGAGACTAGTCAGGGTGCTTTTACAGTGACCCAGACAAGAGACGACAGTGGTTTGGGCCAAGGTGGTACCAGAGCCATGGTGAGGCCCACCAACTTGGTGATGAGTTACCAAGTTCTGAACGTATTTTAAAACCAAGAGGCATCACTGACGAATCAGATACAGGATTTAAGAAAAAGAGATGAGTCAATAATTACTACGATGCTTCCGGCCTAAGCAACTACAAAGACGGAGCTGCCACTAACTGGTAGGAGTGAGTTTGGCAGTAGGATGAGGAAGTCAGCTTTAGAGGGTTTACACTTGAAATGATAGTTAGATATCCAGATGGAGATGATGATTGGGTAAGAGCATATGTCTGGAATTCAGGTCGAGGCCAGCTGCTTACAGCTGAGATTGAGAGCCATGGAACGGAATGAGAGTGTCAACAGAAAAGGTGAGGTGCCCGAGAAGTGTGTGCGAGGCTCACTGATGGAGGAGGCGAGGGAGAGCCGCAAAGAAGGCACAAAAGGACGGAACAAAGTTTCCCATATGATACATCTGAATTACCTCCACGGTGTTTTGAACATATGCATGTTGCTTTAAGAATACCTAAAAAAAGCTTCAAATGCCTTCAGGAGAGGGACAAAATCTAACCCACTGTGGGCCATAAGGATCAGTACAGTATCAACTCTATAGTAAACACCAAACATATTTGTTGAATGAATAAGTGAATTCAGGATTTTGACGGTTCAGTTGAACTCAACAAACATTTCCAAACACTTTCTAGTTTCAAAAATTGAGCAAGACACTGAGAAAGAAAGATATGTAAATAGACACCTGTCTAACAGAGAAGACAGATGGGTTAAGCTGGTAGTGAATTGGTTTAATTTCTTGCCTAGGGCAGCATCAAGCTAATAAACATAAACGTATCAGGTATGGATGAAAACAGTATATTCTTTAAAGGGAATAAGAGATCTCCCTTTAAATAACATATTTGTTAAGATCTGATTTCTTACTTTCCATTTTAGCAAGATACTTGAGAAATTACAGTGAAAGTCAATGGATAAAAAAATCATAATTCA
>SJYC01031556.1:0-29851 GCA_006408675.1 Madoqua kirkii | reverse complement strand
ATTAAATCCATATATAAAAATTTTTAAAAACCTTATCACTACACTAAAAGAGCAAAGAAGAAAAATGAACAAGATCATGAATTATAATAATTTTCATCAAAATTTATGTTGAAGAATTTTTTTTTTTTGAGGGTTCAATAATGGTCCTAATTGTCAGGTCACTGATTTGGAATTCAAAAAATTCAAACGTATTTGTGAAAAATCAGACTCCTATTTCTCTCTCAAATATTTTTTTTAAACAAAAGAGACATCTTCCTTGAAACAATTATTTTTGTCTGCCAACATCTTAACAAATTAATAGCCACATCAACACATACGAAATACATACTGTACGTAACAGACGCACACAAACAAATGGCTTGCTGGATGGCTAGAGAGTTTGGTGGTTAAACAGGAAGAAAGCTGGGCTGAAAGACAGATACACAGATGTAATAAATGTTTAAATACTCACACTGAAATTATATTATTAGTCAAATATTATCCACAGAATTATTGCTAAATGAGTGGCCATTTTAAATATTTCAGCTCTACTTTTCTAAAGTAAATCAATTAGCAAACTGATAATTTATGTAAGTTTTATCCATACTACTGAGAAAGAGTAACTCTGTTCAAGCAGATATCTGCCCTGATCCCCTCACAGAACTGGTACAACCCACTATATGCATATACATCAGTTCAGTTCAGTCGCTCAGTCATGTCTGACTCTTTGCGACTCCATGAATCACAGGACGCCAGGCCTCCCTGTCCATCACCAACTCCTGGAGTTCACTCAGACTTGCGTCCATCAAGAAAGAATATGTGCAACTGAAACTGACATATTTGATAATTGCTTCTATATCTTTTACTTATTAAAAATGTCAAATATTCAAGACATTTATCCAATAAACATTTACTGAGTCCTTACTATGTTTCAGTACTGTCTATATCCTTGCTTAGGTTGGTAAAGACAGAATTTTTTTTTTCAGTATGTGCTTGTTTGACGAGTTACATACTTTTAGATGTTTTACTTATTTTATTCACATAGTCAAAATTCCAAAACACTGAACTGGTAACTATTTCTGAGTCTGCTAAGTGTCTTTTAACAGAACGTCATTGTTTTCAGTTCAGTTCAGTTGCTCCGTCTTGTCCGACTCTTTGTGACCCCATGAATTGCAGCACGCCAGGCCTCCCTGTCCATCACCAACTCCCGGAGTTCACTCAAACTCATGTCCATCGAGTCAGTGATGCCATCCAGCCATCTCATCCTCTGTTGTCTCCTTCTCCTCCTGACCCCAATTCCTCCCAGCATCAGAGTCTTTTCCAATGAATGAGTCAGCTCTTAACATGAGGTGGCCAAAGTACTGGAGTTTCAGCTTTAGCATCAGTTCTTCCAAAGAACACTCAGGACTGATCTCCTTTAGAATGGACTGGCTGGATCCCCTTGCAGTCCAAGGGACTCTCAAGAGTCTTCTCCAGCACCACAGTTCAAAAGCATCAATTCTTTGGTGCTCAGCTTTCTTCACAGTCCAACTCTCACATCCATACATGACCACTGGAAAAACCACAGCCTTGACTAGACGGACCTTTGTTGGCAAAGTAATGTCTCTGCTTTTGAATATGTTATCTAGGTTGGTCATAACTTTCCTTCTAAGGAGTAAGTGTCTTTTAATTTCATGGCTGCAATCACCATCTGCAGTGATTTTGGAGCCCCCTCAAATAAAATCTGACACTGTTGCCACTTGTGACCCCATGAATTGCAGCACGCCAGGCCTCCCTGTCCATCACCAACTCCCGGAGTTCACTCAAACTCATGTCCATCGAGTCAGTGATGCCATCCAGCCATCTCATCCTCTGTTGTCTCCTTCTCCTCCTGACCCCAATTCCTCCCAGCATCAGAGTCTTTTCCAATGAATGAGTCAGCTCTTAACATGAGGTGGCCAAAGTACTGGAGTTTCAGCTTTAGCATCAGTTCTTCCAAAGAACACTCAGGACTGATCTCCTTTAGAATGGACTGGCTGGATCCCCTTGCAGTCCAAGGGACTCTCAAGAGTCTTCTCCAGCACCACAGTTCAAAAGCATCAATTCTTTGGTGCTCAGCTTTCTTCACAGTCCAACTCTCACATCCATACATGACCACTGGAAAAACCACAGCCTTGACTAGACGGACCTTTGTTGGCAAAGTAATGTCTCTGCTTTTGAATATGTTATCTAGGTTGGTCATAACTTTCCTTCTAAGGAGTAAGTGTCTTTTAATTTCATGGCTGCAATCACCATCTGCAGTGATTTTGGAGCCCCCTCAAATAAAATCTGACACTGTTGCCACTGTTTCCCCCCATCTATTTCCCATGAAGAGATGGGACTAGATGCCATGATCTTCATTTTCTGAATGTTGAGCTTTAAGCCAGCTTTTCCTTCTCCTCTTTCACTTTCATCAAGAGGCTTTTGAGTTCCTCTTCACTTTCTGCCATAAGGGTGGTGTCATCTGCGCATCTGAGGTTATTGATATTTCTCCCGGCAATCTTGATTCCAGCTTGTGTTTCTTCCAGTCCAATGTTTCTCATGATATACTCTGCATATAAGTTAAATAAGCAGGGTGACAATATACAGCCTTGATGAACTCCTTTTCCTATTTGGAACCAGTCTGTTGTTCCATGTCCAGTTCTAACTGTTGCTTCCTGATCTGCATGTACGTTTCTCAAGGGGCAGGTCAGGTGGTCATTGTTTTAACTGTTCTCAATTATACAGCTATCAATTAGCTAGTCAATGCATTAAAGAGATTAAAATATCCTTTTCTCTAATCAGATTACTATAATTATTTTAGAAATCGAATTTTCAAACCAACAGTAGGCTTCAATGGAAGAGATTCAGGTCCAATTAATCACCATATATTACCTCTATCTCTTAAATTGCACTTAAAGCAGCTTTCCACGTTCTGCATTCCCACTCCACTGCTTAGCTCCAGAAACTAGGTATCTCATGTTAGGATGCTAGTATTCCCAACTTGTATCTGGGATGCCTTTCCTAAAATACCTCACTATATCATTCCCTTTCATTCTCCCTTTTAGAAATCAGGTTTTAGTTCAAGGAATGAAAATGAGCAACGGGCTTTGAGAACTGGCCTCTGCCTGTTTCTTGAGTCTCACAGCCTCATGGTGCTTTCTCCCCTCAAATCAATGGCTCACCCAGACTGAGGCACACATCTACAACTGTCTGCAGTCTCTTTCCTCTGGGGCACCACACATCCATTCCTCTTGACACTGCAGAAATGGGACAGAGTCTGTGGCTGACTAAATTCTCCTTATCCTGTAAGTCTCAG
The DNA here is from genome assembly GCA_006408675.1 of Madoqua kirkii. Taxonomy (NCBI): domain Eukaryota; kingdom Metazoa; phylum Chordata; class Mammalia; order Artiodactyla; family Bovidae; genus Madoqua; species Madoqua kirkii. The sequence goes on along the minus strand of SJYC01031556.1, from coordinate 26,556 downwards.
CACGGTCACCTCCTCTCATCCCTGTGGTCATTAGGCACCACTGCTTCCTATGAGCTCTCTGCATCTCAGGGCTCACTGTAGTTTATTGCCCCTCTTCCTCATTAGGCGCTAAGCTCCTAGTGGGCAGGGACTATGTCTTATTCATGGTTTTAACTCTAGTATTTAGCAAAGTGCTTGGCATATAATTAGCACCCAATCAGTATTCTAGTCATTGGATGAATGTATGATAATAGCAAATCTATTTACAGAAAATGTGTAATGTGCCGAAGCTTGGGGGGAAACTAACAGCAAGCCAACAGCAGCACCTGCCACGCCTGGGTGTCTCAAGCAGAAGTGAAAGTAAGCAGGGATCAAGTGTGACCTGGGCTTCCTGCCTACAGACTCCAGGCTGGGAGACGGACTGGATGAGAGCATGGCAGAAAACATCATCACATCCTGAAGAAGCTGATTGCTCAACTTAGTCCAACATCTTTTAAATCGTAACTTTTCCAGATTCTCTTACGTAGCAGAATGTCACTGACAGTTCAGAGATGCTGTCTCTAAGATGACAATTAATACCCAAGATTGCAATTCTGGCTTTGTCTAAGGAGAAGCATCTGACTCAGGAGCTGAAGGGCATTTATTAAGAAGGCAACACTTTAATAAGCATCCAAGATTTTTGTTTAACAAATTTTTGAGAAAACTGTGCTTTCAAAATCTGGATGAACAAAAAAGGCAGTAAACCTCTTTAAAGACTTTGGGCAACGATTTCCAATGAAGTGTGATTAAGAATAATTTTCAGTTGTTTATTCTATCAATAAATAATAAATCTTGGTGGTGTATAGCATATGAGAAACACATAGCTCAGATCTCTAAAAATCTTAAAACATGTCTAAAAAATTTAATTTCTAGCCTTGATTTTTGACCTCCACCTGATAAATGACTACGCCTTGCTTGTCATTTCAATTCCAAAAAATTTAGGAGTTTTTAATTAATGTTATAATATTTAAGATTTTTTTTTTAAGTGTAAGGTTTTTTGGTTTCTGGTCTGGTATGTAAGGAACTCAGAAGTTCTCACTTTGTTCTGAAAACAAGTAAAAAGTTACAAAAACTGAAAAAATTAACAATGCTTCATAGACCTGTCAAATAAGGTCACAAGGCAGACTGCTACCCCCAAACTGAAGAAACTGACAGGCACTAGTGAAACAGAAACCTCTGCAGGAACCAGTGTCATAGTAGGAAAATCTGAACTATTATTGACAAAATGCTGACAGCTCAGGGTGGACAGGTCTGGAAGATAAGACACCAGGGGCATCTGGTCATGAGAGGCCCCCGGTTATTGAAAGGTGGACCTCCAGGAGTTCTATCAGGTCGTCACATGAATACTGAAGAAAAAATCTTCCTGTGCTTCCAGCAGGGAGATGGAAAAAGGAATCATTCTGAAATATGGCAGAGCATTCTGTTCTTTTCAATAAGGGCTGCCTTAATTTTCTTGGACTCCAAAATCACTGCAGATGGTGACCGCAGCCATGAAATTAAAAGACACTCGGTCCTTGGAAGAAAAGCTATGACAACTAAGACAGCATATTAAAAATCAGAGACATTATTTTGCTGACAAATATCCATCTAGTCAAAGCTATTGTTTTTCCAGTAGTCACGTATGGATGTGAGAGTTGGACCGTTACTGAAGGCTGAGTGCCGAAGAACTGATGCTTTTGAACTGTGGTGTTGGAAAAGAATCCTTTGGACTGCAAGGAGATCAAACCAGTCAATCCTAAAGGAAATCAGTCCTTAATACTCATCAGAAGGACTGATGCTGAAGTTGAAGCTTCAATACTTTGGCCACTTGATGTGAATAACTGACTCACAGTTAGTTATTGAAAAGACCCTGATGCTGGGAAAGACTGAAGGCAGGAGGAGAAGGGGACAAGATGATGAGAAGATAGGCTGCCATCACCGACTTGATGGACCTGAGTCTGAGCAAGCTCTGGGAGTCAGTGATGGAGCTGGTGAGGGAAGCCTGGTGTGCTGCAGTCCAAGGGGTCACAAAGAGTTGGACATGACTGAGCGACACTGAACTGAATGAGGAAATCTTAGCAGAGTCTGACTGACTGAGAGAGCAATGCAAATGGAAGAAGGGAAACATTCAGCCCCAGCATTCTCTAGCCATTTTGTTCAACTGAAAGGGTAGGGGGGAATAAAGTAAAACCGAGAAGCACTGGTGAAGTTAAGAGTCTAAGAGATAAGGCTCACCTAAGACCTACTCACAGGACTATGGAACACTTCCCCCAACACCTTACCAATGCAGTGCTAAAGGTCCACTAACCACAATTCCTTTTACTCAATACAACACATCCATCTCCCAACAAAAAATTATAAGACCTACCAAAAGGCCAAAGGCACACTTTAAGAAACTTCCCCAGTAGCTCAGATGGTAAAGAATCAGCTTGCAGCAACTCCTGCAGCTCAATTCCAGAAAAATAAAAGATCCAATCAAAAAGTGGGCCAAAGAACTAAACGGACATTTCTCCAAAGAAGACATACAGATGGCTAACAAACACATGGAAAGATGCTCATCATCACTCATTATCAGAGAAATGCACATCAAAACCACAATGAGGTACCATTTCACACCAGTCAGAATGGCTGCGATCCAAAAGTCTACAAGCAATAAATGCTGGAGAGGGTGTGGAGAAAAGGGAACCCTCTGACACTGTTGGTGGGAATGCAAACTAGTACAGCCACTATGGAAAACAGTGTGGAGATTCCTTAAAAAACTGGAAATAGAACTGCCTTATGACCCAGCAATCCCACTGCTTGGCAAACACACAGAGGAAACCAGAATTGAAAGAGATACGTGTACCTCAATGTTCATCGCAGCACTGTTTATAATAGCCAGGACATGGAAGCAACCTAGATGTCCATCGGCAGATGAATGGATAAGACAGCTGCGGTACATATACACAATGGAGTATTACTCAGCCATTAAAAAGAATACATTTGAATCAGTTCTAATGACGTGGATGAAACTGGAGCCTATTATACAGAGTGAAGTAAGCCAGGAAGAAAAACACCAACACAGTATACTAATGCATATATATATGGAATTTAGAAAGAAGGTAACAATAACCCTGTATGTGAGACAGCAAAAGAGACACAGATGTATTGAGCAGTCTTTTGGACTCTGTGGAAGAGGGTGAGTGCAGGATGATATGAGAGAATGGCATTGAAACATGTAAAATATCATATGTGAAACAAATCCCCAGTCTAGGTTTGATGCATGATACAGGGTGCTCAGGGCTGGTGCACTGGGATGACCCAGAGGGATGGGATGGGGAGGGAGGTGGGAGAAAGGTGCAGAATGGGGAACACAGGTACACTCATGGTGGATTCAAGTCAATGTATGGCAAAACCAATACAATAATGTAAAGTAAAATAAATAAATTGAAAATAATAAAATTTTTAAAAAGAGAAAAAAATTGGCTTGCAATGCAGGAGACCCAGGTGCAATCTCTGGGTTAGGAAGATCCCCTGGAGGAGGGAATGGCTACCCACCAAGTATTCTTGCCTGCAGAATTCCATGGACAGAGGAAACTGGTAGGCTACAATCCACGGGCTGCTAAGAGTGCTGGAGACGACTGAGCAACTACAACCATGCACACACGCAAGAAACGTAACAAGAATTAGACCCCAAATCAGATGTGGCAGGAATGTCAGAATTAAAAGACCAGAAATTTTAAAAACTATGATTCATATGTTAAAGATTTTAATGGAAAAAAAGTGGACAACATGCAAGAATATATGGGTAATGTAAGCAGAGAGATGAAAATTCTGAGAACAAAAAAGAAACACGAGGATAAAAAAGAAAACATTGTAACAATAATGAAGAATACCACTGATGAACTCATTAGTAAACTGGACCCAGTTGAGGATAGAATCTCTGTTTGGGGAAATAACAATAGAAACTTCCAAAAGGAGAAAAAATGTGGAGGAAAACAGTAAGAATATGGGAAAGAACAGTAACCAATATGGTACATATTAATCCAAATATATCAATAATGACTTTCCAAAGACATGAAAAGAGACTGTCAGAGTGGATCAAAAAAAAAAAAGGCACAAATATCCACAGTCAGTAAGCAATTCACTGTGATTATAAAGACACATACAGATTAAGACTAAAACAATGGAGAATTATACGTCATGCTGCTGCTGCTACGTTGCTTCAGTCGTGTTCAACTCTGTGCAACCCCATAGACGGCAGCCCACCAGGCTCCCCCATCCCTGGGATCCTCCAGGCAAGAACACTGGAGTGGGTTGCCATTTCCTTCTCCAATGCATGAAAGTGAAAAGTGAAAGTGAAGTTGCTCAATCGTGGTGACCCCATGGACTGCAGCCCACCAGGCTCCTCCGTCCAGGGGATTTTCCATGCTGACACTACTCAAGAGAGAGAGAGAATATTTATATCAATATTAGAGTAGACTTCCAGGCAAGGAAAATGATCAGAGAAAAAGAGGGGCATCACTTAACGACAAAGGGGTCAACATTCCAAGAATATGTAACAATGCTTAATGTGCATATGCCTAACAATACACCAAAACATATGACAAACCTTACCTGAGTATTACTATTCCTGCTTTCTTTTGCTTCCCATTTGCATAGAATATCTTTCTCCATCCCCTAACTTTGCAAAGCGATCCAACCAGTCAATCCTTAAAAAATCAGTCCCGAATATTCATTGGAAGGACTGATGTGGAAGTTGAAACTCCAGTACTTTGGCCACCTGATGCGAACAGCTGACTCATTTGAAAAGACCTTGATGCTGGGAACGATAGAAGGCAGGAGAAGGAGACAACAGAGGATGAGATGGTTGGATGGCATCACCAACTCAATGCACATGAGTTTGAGTAGACTCCAGGAGTTGGCAATGGACAGGAAGGCCTGGTGTGCTGCAGTTCATGGGACAGCAAAGAGTCGGACACGACTGAGAGACTGAACTGACTGAGCTGAACCTTCAGTATGTATGTGTCCTTAGGTTTGAAGTGTGTCACTTGTAGGCAGCATATACACAGGTCTCGTCTCTGTATCCATTTAGCCAGTCTGTGTCTTTTGGTTGGGGCTTTTAATACATTTACCTTTAAGGTAGTTATTAATATATACGTTTCTACTGCCATTTTCTTAATCATTTAGGATTTGTTTTTGTGGGTCTTTTCTTCTCTCATTTTTTCCTGCTAGAGAAGTTCTTTTGGCTTTTGTTGTAAGGTTGGTCTGGTGGTGCTGAATTCTCTTAGCTTCTGACAAACACTGATAGAACTGTACACTGGTGAATCCACTACTGCAGTTTGAGATTTTAACACTCGTCTATCAGAAATGGACTGACCCAGCAGACAGAAAATCATTAAGAACACAGCTGAACTCAAGAGCACCATAAATCAACCGGATATAATTGAGATGTATAGACTACTTCATCTAACAACAGTATAATACACACTCTTTTCCAGCCCATATGGAACATTCACCAAGACAGATGACATCTTGGGTCATAAAACACACCTTAACAAGTTTAGAAGGTCAGTAATCACACAAAGTCTGTTCTCAGAGTACACGGAATTAAACTAGAAAATAGTAAAAGAAAGAAAACTGAATAATCCAAATATAGGAGATTAAAAAACACATAAGTCAAAGAAGAAATCACAAGAGAGGGTTTAAAATATGTTGAATTAATGCAAATGAAACATAGAACTTATCAAAATTTGTGGGATGACCTATATATAGGGGAATTTATAACACTGAACGCATCTTTAGAGGGGAAGACATAAAACTAATACTCTAAGCTTCCACTAGGAAATAAGACAAAGAAGAGCAAATTAAATCCAAAGTAAGATGAAGTAATAATAAAAACTGGAGCAGAAATCAACAGAATTGAAAGAATTCAACAGAGGATATCAACAATAGCAAAAAAGCTAGTTCTTTGAAAAGATCAATGCAACAAGTAAGTTTACAGTCAGACTATGATCAAAAGAGAGAAGGCATAAATTATTAACATGCGAAATGAAGGAGGAGACATTACTATAGATACCACAGATATTAAAAGAATAATAAAGGAATATTATGAATAACTCTGTGCCCACATACTCAATACCCCAGATGAAATGGATCAATTCTTTGAAAGATACAATCAGCCAAAAGTGCACAAGAAAAAATAGACAAGACAATCTGAATAGTCTTCTCTAATAAGGAAATTGAATCAATACTTAATAACCTTCCAAAACAGTAAGCAGATGGATTCACTGGTAAGTTATACCAAATACTTAAAGGAAGAAATGAAACCACTTCTTTATAATTTGCTCCAGAAAACAGAAGCAGAGTGAACACACTGCAACACTTTCTATAAGGCCACCATTACTCTAAATATCAAAATCGGATAAAACTTCTACAAGGAGGAAGAATTTAGACCGATAACCCTCATGAACACAGATATAAAGATCCTCAGCAAAATATTAACAAACTCAATACAATAATGAGTAAAAAGAATTAGTCACCACAAGCAAAAGAAGTTTATTTCAAATATACAAGGCTGGTTTAACATTCGAAAATCAATGTTATCCATCAATCACATCAACAGGCAAGAACAGCAAAATCACATAATCATATCAGTTGATGCAGAAAAAGCATCCGCAAAATTCAGCATCCATTCATGACAGTAATTATTAGTAAACTAGCAATAGTTCCCCAACTTCATAAAAAACATTTTAAAAATACCACAAGCTAACATCATATTTAACAGTGAGAAACATGAAGTTTCCCCAGCAATTTATTTATTTATTTATTTATTTCAGTTTCCATTTATTTTATTTATTTCAGGAACAAGGCAAAGATGTCCTCTTTCATCATCCCTTTGCAGCATCAGAGTAGAAGTCCTCGCTTAATGTAATCAGATAAGAAAAGGAAACAAATGGTATGCAAACTGGGAAGGAAGGAACAAAATGGTCTTTATTCACAGATGACATGATTGTCTATGGAGAAATATCCTAAAGAATTGACAAAAAAATTCCTGAACTAATATAAGCAGTATACAAGGTTAACATGCAAAAATCTATAGCTTTCCTATGTGCCAGAAATGACCAGGTGAAATTTATATTAAAAACACCTTACCATTTACATTATACTCCCTAAAAGTGAAATACTTAGGTATAAGTCTAACAAAATATGTAAAAGATTTTTATAAGGTAAGGAAACTACAAAACTCTGATGAAAGAAAAAAATAACTAAATAAATGAAGAGATATTCCTTGTAGATGAGTAGGAGGTCAAGATGACAGTTTTCCCCAGTTTAACATAATCCCAATCAAAATCCTGCAAGTCCTTTTGTGGATATCAAAAACCTGATTTAAAATTTTATGTGGCGAGCCAAAGGACCAAGCATAATCAATATAATATTTAAAGAGAAGAACAAAGATGACAGACTCACACCACCAACTTGAAGACTTACAATAAAGCTATAGTAATAAAGAAAGTGTGGTATTAATGAGAGAATAAGCACAGATTATAAGAAAATAAAGCCCAGAAACATACATAAATGTAGTCTCTTGTCTTTGACAAAAGAGAAAAGGCAATACATTATAGAAAAGAGACTCTTAAATGATGCTGGAACAGACACATATTTAAAAAAAAAAAAAAGAAAAACCTAAATCTAGAATTACACCCTTCACAAAAATTAACTCAAAACGAGTCATAGACCTAAATGTAAAACTGTAACTAAATAAATAAAACTATAAAAATCCTGGAATTTTTATAGAATTCTGGCTGACCTTAGACATGGGGATGGCTTTTAGATACATCAAGGGCATGATCCATGAGAGAAACAACTGATAAGGTAAACTTGATTAAAAATTTTAAAATTTTGCTATGCAGAGACACTGTCAAGAAATGAGAAGACAGGTTATAGACTGGGAAAAATATTTACGAAAACATCTGATGAAGGACTGTTACCCAACTACACCAAGAATTCTTAAAACTGAACAATAAGAAAATGAACAATCTGACTTAAAAACTGGCAAAAGATCTGAAGGATACCTCACCAAAGAAGATATGCAGATGGAAAATAAGCATATGAAAAGATGCTCCACACCACAAGTCACTAGGCATTCTCAAATTAAAACAAGATAAGCACTACACATCCATTAGTGTGGCCAAAGTCCAAAACACTGACAACATTAAGTTCTGGCAGGATATGGAGCAACAGGAACTCTTCATTCACTGCTGATGGGAATGCAAAATAATACTGCTGCTGCTGTGTTGCTTCAGTCGTGTCCTATTCTGTGCGACCGCATAGATGGCAGCCCACCAGGCTCCTTTGTCCCTGGAACTCTCCAGGCAAGAACGCTGGAGTGGGCTGCCATTTCCTTCTCCAATGTATTCATGCATGGTAAGTCACTTCAGTCATGTCCCAGTCTGTGTGACCCCACAGACAGCAGCCCACCAGGCCCCTCTGTCCACAGGATTCTCTAGGCAAGAATACTGGAGTGGGTTGCAATTTCATTCTCCAATCAAAATGATACATTCACTTTAAAAGACAGTTTGGCAGTTTTGTATACAACTAAACATATTCTTACCATATAAATCCGGTAATTGTTTTCCTTGGTATTTACCCAAAGGAGCTGAAAACTTAAGTCTACACAAAAACCTACACGTGGACATTTACATCAAGTTTATTCGTAACTCCAAACTTCAGAAACAACCAAGATGTCCTTCAGCAGGGAGCTGGATAAACAAACTGCAGCTCATCCTGGGAATTATTATTCAGTGCTAAAAAGATACGAACTATCAAGACATGAAAAAACATGGAGGAGACATAAATATATGCAGCTAAGTGGAAAAAGCCAATCTGAAGAGGTTACATGCTATGATTCCAACTATGACTTTCTAGACAAGGCAAAGCTATGGAGACAACATAACAATTAGTTGTTTCTAGTCAGAGAGAAGGGTGACATGAAAAGTTGGAGCACAGAAGATTTTTAAGACAATGAAATTATTCTGCATAAAACTACCGAAAAAAACCCAGTCAATGTACAATACCAAGAGTAAACCCCAGTGAAAACTATGGACTTTGGGTAATAATGATGCATCACTGTAGAGCCCCCAACTGCAACAATTACACCACTGTGTGTGGGAAGTCAACAGTGTTATGCATATTTGGAGATAGGGGTATTTGGGAATTTTCAGAAACTTCTGCTCATCTTTGCTTTAAACCTAAAACTCCTCTAAAAAGATATCTTATAAAGGTGTAATAGTTAACGTTTCCAAAAGTCCTAAATCGCATGTTTTCTCCTACTTTATACAGACAAATAGGGGAATTGATATAGTCTCAAGAAAATCCAGATTTACATTAAAGAAAATTAACTAAAGTGAACAAATGAAACAGTGATTAGTCCTTTGGAATTTAACATAATTATCCCTGACAATAGTTCTAAAGAAGCATCAGGTGATATCCATTTGAAGAGTATCCTGCATCCTCCTGTACGCTGTCAACTAAAAAGTACTCATGAAACGAGGTTGCACCTTATTGCACCTTATCCCACACAAACTCATAGTGTCTATTAACATTAAAGAATTATGATGTGTGGTCAAAGGGTTGAGTTTGCCACCTTGGAGCAGCACCACAATACATGAGAAAAGTCGAGTGCTAGTTTTTAGCCTTTTATTCAGAAAGGAATCATAAGGATATGAGTGTCTATACCCTTTTTACTGAAAGTACAGGATGTCAGTCATTTTAAACGTTTTTTGTTTTTTCCTAAAAAATGCACAGGCATACCACCTGAGATACTGCAGGCTCTGTTTCAGACCACCACAATAATGTGAATATCACAGCAAAGCAAGTCACATGAGTTTTTTGATTTCCTAGTGCATGTAAAAGTTATGTTTGTATTATCCTGTAGTCTTTTAAGTCTAACAGCATTGTGTCCTAAAAGAAAGTGCATACCTTAATTAAAAAAATACTTTATTGCTTAAAAATGCTAACCTGAGCCTTCATCAAGACATAATTCTTTTGCTGGTGGAAGGTTTTGAAATATTTTGAGAATTATCAAAATGTGGCATAGATATATAAAGTAAACAAATGTTGTTTGAAAAAAAAATGGGACTGATGAACTTGCTGGATGCAGGGCTACATAAACCTTGTATTTGTAAAAAATGCACTTTCTGTGAAGCACAATAAAGCAAAGTAATAAAGCAGGGTATGCTTGGAACAAAATCATTACCATTTTATTAATTCTCCAAGAAACAGAACACTGAAATTATTTAGTATAACCTTGTGAAACCTGTATTTTCCCATCACTGAACTTCTACAGTTCTAGAATTATAGCTTTCTGCTGGAATGGACATTAAATTTCATTTTAATAATAGCCAATATGTTTTGATTTAAACACAATTCTGTTTTTGAAAACAAATAAGAAATGCAATAACTTACAGCATCCAGACTTTCTTTGTCATTAAAATACCCTCCATTTTAAGTCGACTGTTTCTTGCATATAAACTGCCAACTAAAAGCAAAATTCCATAGACTCAACTTTGTTCTAAAAAATATTTTCAGACAGATTTTACAGTCATTCCTCAAGATCTGTGGGAATCCCCAGCAGATAACTAAAATCTGAGGATGCTCAAGTCTCTTATATAAAATGGTATCTTACTTTTCCTTGTGTTAGTTGCTCTGCTGCTGCTGCTAAGTCGCTTCAGTCGTGTCAGACTCTGTGCGACCCCATAGACGGCAGCTCACCAGGCTCCCCCGTCCTTGGGATTCTCCAGGCAAGAACACTGGACTGGGTAGTTGCTCAGTCATGTTCAACTCTGCAACCCCATGGACTGCAGCCTGCCAGGCTCCTCTGTCCATGGAAATTTCCCAGACAAGAATACTGGAGAGGGTTGCCATGCCCTTTTCCAGGAGAGCTTCCCAACACAGGGATCAAACCCAGGTCTCCTGAATTGCAGGCAGATTCTTCACCGTCTGAGCCACCAGGGTAGTCCCTCATAAACCGATATAGAATGATCTTATACCATATGCATGTGCTCAGTTGCATCTGATTCTTTGTGCTCCATGGACTTAGCCTGCCAGGCTCCTCTATCCATGGAACTTCCCAGGCAAGAGCACTGGAGCGGGGTGCCATTTCCTACTCCAGGGGACCTTCCCGACCCAGAGATCAAACTTGTGTCTCTCGCGTAGCCACGTCTCTTATGCCTCCTGCATTGGCAGGTGGATTTTGTACCAATAGCGCCACCTGAGAAGTGCCATGCTGTACATATATTCTCCATTATATTTTAAACCATCTCTTGATTACTTATAATACCTAATAAAATGCAAATACTTATAGTGCCAGCTGCAATAAATTCAAGTTTTGCTTTTTTATCTAAGATTGGTTGAATTTGTGGATGTTGAACCTTAGGATATGGAGGGCCCACAGGACCTTTTTACTTTATTCCTACCAACACCTTACATATTTCAGGGACTTACTATCATCTATCTGGACGTTAGTAGACCAGGTTCAACACTTTCACTCTTTTCTTCAATCTGTGTACGCAGCACAATATCATGGCACAAGGCATCCTGTGCTATAATTATTGATTTATTTTCTTTCTCTTGATAGGACTTTAACCTAGAGACTTGTTCTCAAGTACTGTTTTACAATAGAAAATAGTCTTTCATAGTTAGCTTTCACATTTTGGTCTGAGTATGAAATTATTTTGCTACTGTTGTTTGTTAGTGTTCTAGAGATGTAAATTAAAGGAATATTATGCTTAGTAGGTTTAAGGCAGACAAAATTTTCTGTGAATAAAAACAAAAGGTATTCAGAAAAAAAAAATTAAACTAGCCCTCCACCTTCTAAAAGAAGTAAAAATCAATGGAAAATATGTGAAATACTGGAGAGTATTAGCAGCATAATAGAATTTTACCAAATTACCATAAAAATGACCAAATGTTTTAACAGACACTATGAAACTCGTTATATTTGTGTGTGTGTGTGTGTGTGTGTGTGTTGTAAATTCTGCTGACCTGTTGGTTATATAACCAAAATATCCTAGTATGTGATAAAATGCTAGAATATTCAGTTATGTTGTTTTGAAGGCAAAAAGTGGCCATTCAGCTTCCCTTCAATCAGCTTATCTGCAGTGCCTGGTGCAGAGTGACTACATACCAAGAGTTTATTCAGCTCCCCACTATAAGGAGTGTATTTTGAAAAATTTAAGCACTGTAATTTGAAATTTGTAAAAATGAAATATATACACATTTTCCTAACAACCACAAAACATGCAACTTGACCAGGACTTCAGAGGAGTACATATATGATAAAATGGGGCAGGAGGAGGCGGCACAGCAGATTCTCTCAGAGTATTTCTTTTTGAATTTATCTAAATGGGGCATTTAAAATGCCCCCAAACACTGCTTTCTTCCTCTCTAAAGCATTAGACAAAGTATCTTGCTCTTAGCAGGCATCTATCACATATTTAATAAACAGAATTTCTTATCTGGGGACAAAAACACAAACGTTTTAAAACAGAGGGAAAAAAGTACTTCACATACCAAGATGTGTGTTTGCTAGGGGAAAAAATTGTTCTTTTTAAAGACGCAATGATACCGTTTTTCTCCAATAGTTAAGATTCGTAAGAAACTTTCTAATATTTAAAAATGGCATCAAGAGTTCCATTAATTCTACCAGAAATCTCAAATGGATGCAAAAAGCATTCTGGCTTCATAGAACAGAAAAGAACTTAAGAAATGTCTAACAAGTTTTTCATCTGGTCCCATGGCTCATTCTATTTGAGAAAAATGAAGCTTAGAGAAAAGAATGTAAAATGTTTAGCCCCAGGTAGCTCTGAGCCTGAAACTTAAATCTTTCCATTCTGGGTCAGCAGGCTTTCCAGTAAGCCTTAATGTAATTATTCTCTTACAATATTTACTTAAGAGTGTGATGTTTCTATACTTCATTGTGTATATTCACCCACCAAACACACAATACAGATCTTTTCTGACATGCAGTTCCTGAAATATATAAGTCATATTCAAATGACTGCCCTTGTCAAAACCTTATTAGCCATCATTTCTAGAAGTGGACTGGATCTGCTCTATTTCCTAAGGCCAATGGCTCTGCCTGTAGGCCCCTCCCTGAGGACTAGAGTTCTAGCTCCATCACTCCACTGTCTTACCTTCCCTTAGATTTCAGATAAACCTACATCTCTTGCCTCCCAGAGGCATTGCTGAGGTATGCCTAAAAACCATGCCAGGGACAGACCTTGAGGAATATGATTCTAAAAAAATCAAGCAGTTCAGTTTTTGCTGTGAAGATATCTTCACTTTCATGAAGACCTTTCCCACTGATTCCTGAGTCTATTTGCAAAACTGAACTATTAATACTTTGTAGTTGGAAACTATGGACAAATATTTGAATAAAAAATGTAAATTAATAATAGCGAAAAGAAACTAAGAACTCATGGCCCTTTCTGTTTTGCTTTTTAGAAAAGTATTCCACTAGAAGAAGCCTCAACACACCTATAAAAATAGAACTTCCCATTAGATTCTGAATAGCTGACATTCCACAGGAAGTATGCACAAGTACCACACTGCCAAAACCATCATCAAAAGGACAAACACAGAGAACATTCCATCTTCAGGAATTTAAGTAGTTATTTTATCTTGGAACTGATTGGCAAAGTAACTTCCAGTTTTTTCCGTATTTCATTGATATCTTTAAGATCATACTTTTCTTAACTATGTTTTAAATGTACATTTTTCTAAAGCTACTTACTTTTCTTCTCCCTAGAATACCACCACAATAAACAGAGGATTATTTATTTATATCTGTTATAATCTCTTTTTACTCACTGAACATCTATACTTTTAACTATTATTTTCCAATTGTCTCTAAAGCTTGATGCTACTTACTGGACCGTGTTTAACTAGTTTATTAATCTCATTTACTGGAAAAGCATTTTGATGAGAATTGTTGATAACTCTCCTCTTAAACTTTAAACAATGAAGAATAATTGCAACACATTTCATAGTAACAGCAGACATGTCTGGTTTCCTATCCCCAATAAGCAAGACTTCCCTTCTTGCTATGGACTGAAATTACGGTTGGTCAATGGCAATTGTTATTATTCTATCTGTTTTACTACTATTTAGTTCAGATACGTGCATCAGAAGCAACTGTAAACAATAATGCACGTCAGATATCTTCTGAGGGACTGCTGGGAAAGGTTTTCCCTATAAATAAAAATATATGAATGGGATTAATATTTCCTTTGTTTCCCCTCCCTTTGCAAGTCACCATGATAGCTGAAATGAGGCACCAAATGTGACAATGTAAGAGGTATCTGAGCGTGAAGATAAACCCACAAACTACAAGGAACAGACTGAAAGATGGAATGAACTTGGTTTCTTAAAGACATCATTGGAGGGCTGAATTAACCAAACCTAGTATTAACCTGTCATTAGACGCATTTTAGATGAAATAATATTTTTTTTCTTATGTATTCCCCAAATATCACAACAAATGCTAGAGAGTAGTCCATCATATGAATGCACTGTAATTAAGAAAACTGATTCTCCATTATTGGATCCTTAAGTTGGTTTTCTTCCACCTCCTTCCAGCCTCCTATAAAGAACAATGCATGAAAATCTTTCAAGCTTTATCTGAATTTAGAGTAACAGTTTCCATGGACATTGTTCCAAGAACCAAAATTACTAGGTTATACAATATGGACATTTTTGATTTGGAGTATCAATCTGATTTTCAGACAGTGTATTCTTATTTAACCCCGAGAAGTATTGTGTGTGGCCTGTCTCACTATATCCCTTCAGCCAGGTGGGATGCTATGCATTGCTCCCCAGGAGCATGGTTTCTCTTTATTCTTATTGACAGAACCTTGGTCTCTAATTCTTAGTGTAAGTAAATTTTGGTGTTTCCATTCCTCTTGCCAGTGACTGGGGAGGGGCAGGCATGTGACCTAGTCCTGGCCCATGAGGTGAAAAATGGAAGGTTTACTAGATGAATTGTTCATTCTTCAAAACAAAACAAAACAAAACAAAACACAGTACAATATCGTCCAGGATAAATTACCATGTTTGCATGTAGGAAGTTGAACCATGCCAGTCTGAAAACAAAGACAGTGAGCTGTGGTAAAAGACGGGAGTTTGATGATGTTGTTGAACCTCTGAAGCAACACATCTCAAGGGTTCTTGAGTCTTCTTTTTATGTAAGATAGTTACATATACTTTTAAAAATTCAATGGAAAATTATGTTTATGTACACTGAGGTGCATCATTGTACACTCAGTTTACATTGTGTATTGTAAACTGAGAACTACTTATGAGATCACAATGAACAATCCCAAAGCAAACACTCATAACTATTTCCCTTAGGAAGACTAGCTTAAATTTTAAATAAATGATGCTGAGTATTTACTTTTTTTCGAAAGAAATTACATTTGAAAATATTATCAGGTCATTAATTTGGACTCCTACTTGGAGAAAAAATGATCTTTAACTCAAAATCTTCAAATAAATAGCAAAAAAAAACCCCCACAAAACACAAAGTATGCTGTACTTACAAATCAAACACCAAGTAATGGAAGCCCTCTTCTGATATGCTGTCATGAAGTCGCACTAAAACAGAAGAAAACAGGAAAAAGAGAAGACAGTTTGTGTTATATGTATGCCAACAATCAACTTTAAGCCAGGCATTGAATAGGCATCTGTCTCATAAACTAAAATAGTGAGCAACACTATTTTAGCCTCTGATGAGTCAGAATCCTTTATTAGCAGGGCTTGTGTTCACACAGATCCTAGGTTTAAGTTCTGATTCTGATAGTTATTAACGTGTGATCTTAAGCAAATTAATTAACTTGCAAAGATAACAATACCTATACTTTACAGAAAGGTTGAGAATATTAAATAAAGGTAAAATAATTTGCATATTGCCATATGAAAACTAAACGTTAATAATTGCTATAACTCTGTATGTCCAAAGTTAACAGGCTTTAGGCCATTTGACCTCTGAGAGCCTCTTCCTTGCCATTCCCTTTGCTATCATCCTAGTTCAGGTCTTCAGAAGACCAGCGAGTGGTCTCTTTGCCTCTGCTCACCCTTTTTTTCTGGGGAATTTCTATGTAGCACGCCCCAGCTAACCTGTCAAAACAGTTTTTTTTTTTTTTTATTATGCTACTTCTAAAGTCAAGTCACGAAAATCCATTTAACAAGTCATCAGTCAAAACTGAAAAGCTAGATGGGGGAGAATGGATACATGTGCATGTATGGCTGAGTCCCTTCGCTGTTCACCTGAAACTACCACAACATTGTTCATCACCTATACGCTAATACAAAAGGAAAAGTGTAAAGTTTCTAAAAAATGTACAGCTAAACTTTTAATAAGATAATCTACTAGTTCCTCAAATTAATACTTTAAATTTTTCAGAGAGCTAAACATTCAGAGAGAAAACAGAATTTCTCTCTTTTTAATTTAAATGTGCTCACTGTTTACTGCAAGATAGCCACACATGTAAAACTCCCGTACTGTTCTTCCTTCTATTTATTTCAAACAAGCCCCCTGACTCCCCCAACTCACCCCCATAGATGGTAAATTCTTCCTATTTATACAATCACTTAGGGTAGTTTGGCTTTCATTGAGAGCAACAGAGGCCAGGAAAAGCAACCAAATCAGGACACAATGCTTTTCAAAAGTCACCACAAAAGAGTCAGGAAATCTACTGTGACTTGTCCTCAGTATGATCCTGGTGCAGTGATGGAAAATGTGGTTTCAGTAGGACACACATTGTCACACAAGCTACAGTAAGCCACAAAGGGAGTTTGTAGTACTCATGAAACTCCCAAGCCATTCTTTACAATCCAATTTCATCCCCTGAAGATATCATCCTTGCCCACTATTAAAGTCTATTCTGAATTCCTCTACAGAAATTTCTCCAAAGTAGAGAAAGAGAGGCATTTATTCACCCATAATTGTGGGTTATCATTTATAAAATGTGGATTTTCTATTATCATGAACATGAGAAGGGGGCCCATATTACAGGCACCTGGGAGTGTGGCCACTTCAGCTCAGCTCAGCTCCTCTCTTTGTCTCTTGAGCACATGGAATATAAACATGCTGAAGCATCCCTCTTACCTTGTTTCTCATAGCGTCACCTTTGAATTTAAGGATGCAGCCTATTTTATTTTTATTAACAAACTCGAATATCTGTCCTTTCTCTAGTATGCAGAATTTCTTTCTCATCAACACTACCAAACAAGAACCATATTTTAAAAAGTCTTTGCATCCCGCACAGACTTGGCAAATAGCAGATGGTCTTTCTTAAACTCGGTTTTGAGCATTTACTATGAAACATGTTAGACATTCTTTCCTCTTTTTGGATAAACATTTTCATCAAGCTCAGTATACCTATAAGTATCTAAACAAAATCATCAAAGTTCAGTATACCTATATATGTCTGAAACAAAATGACTAATGTGCAATTCTCTTGTAACTTTAACTGGCAATATCAGAGATCACAAGCTTCATCCATAAATTCGGAGTGAGAAAGATAAGGAGATGAAGACTGCTGTGTGCTTACATCTCAGTCATCTGTTTTTAATTTGCCTGCTACCTTTGCTTAAATTTATTCTGCCAAAGAAAATCAAAAGTTTGGCTCAATGATGAGTCTTCCGCTCACAGTCATTCAGCACAGTGAGGAAAGCCACACCATGGGTGATAACTCACTGATTTTCTTATTTGCCATAGTTGCATAGATACCTCATTGAGTAGCTATAACACAATATGTGGGGCTTTTTATATTTAATTTTTTTAAACTTCAAAAATTTTTTATTTGGGTATGCCCAGTTAACAGTGTTGTGAGAGTTTCAGGTAAACAGCAAAGGGAGTCAGCCATACACATACATGTATCCATTCTCCCCCAAATTACCCCCCATTCAGGCGGTCATATAACACTGAACAGAGTTCCACATGTACATTCTAATAATGGTATGGCTACAGAGGTAGAAATTTCAGGTACAAGTGGAGAAGCAATACTAATTTCTGGTTATATCTGGAATAAAATTTTAGATTACCATTACCTTATTAATACCTGGATATAATTATCATTTGGAAGTGAATAACTTTTTGAACAAGTCAAGAGTTGCTCAAGTCTGATCATCAAACTTACATTATATGGAGTCAAAACCAGTTTCACCAAAGCATTTTGTCAGGAAGCACATGACAATGGTTAAAAATAAACCATGTGATAAAGCTCAATCATTTTGCATCACACAACTCTAAAATAATCTCTACTATTTCTAACCAGCCGTTTGACCAGGTGAGATTAATTGTGAATGATTTCTGCTATTGATACAGCAGAAAAAAAACTAGCATTTTCTTTACATGGGATAAATACACATTCTCTTTATTCCTTCCTTCCATTGCCTTTTAAGAACAAAGAATTAAAAACACATAACTAAAAGAAATTATAATTTTCATTTATTAACCAAACCATGGCATACAGTCTTCACATGGATGTGCCATATGTGCACAATTGCTTTGAGGAAGGGTTTGCTCCTTTTAAAACTTCTAGCTCTTCAACTATTAGTCTCTTGTTATTGACGATATGTTTGAGAGCCTGGAGATGGTGTTTTGCAGTCAGACATCTCTCTTTCTCTCAAGCCTTCTCTGTCGGTCAGAAGTATCCATTCTTTTATCCTTTTTTCCTGTTTAACAGTTTCTCATGGGTTGAAAATCGTATTTACTGTTATAAAAGCTTACATAAATAACTCAATTCCTTTTCACACCAGAGCAATTGTGGGATGTTCTGTTCACCACAGCGGGCACCCCAGACTGACCGCAGAGCCGGCCGTGAGAGCGCCGCAGCTGGCGCCCGAGGAGGCGGGCTGCCCCAGGTTCTCGCTAGGACCGCTCTATGCTATCGCCACAGGCGGCACGCACGGATGCACACAGCTAACCTGATTACACTCAGCCCTGAGATACCTTTAGAAAGACACTTTAAAGAAGTGAGTGAGAAAAGCATTTGAGAAAAAAGGTTATAATCATTCTTTCAGCAGTCTTTCTTTCCTTGACAGAAAGAGAGTGCGTGTGTGCATTTAGTCCAGGCAAGAATACTGGAGTGGGTTGTCATTTCCTTCTCCAGGGGATCCTCCTGACCCAGGGACTGATCCTGCATCTCCTGCACTGGCAGGTGGATTCTTTACCACTGAGCCACCTGGGGAACCCTTTGTGAAGTTGGCTCAGAGGTAAAAACAAGCGTAATAGTTATCCAGGATAAACATTTAAATTCTAAGGCATTATGTAGGAGATCTATAAAGGTGGAAAAGGTGCTTCTGAGGCTAAAATGTTTCCAAATTTAGCTGACCCAAAGCCCATTACTTTTCCTCTCTCTCTTGAATGGTGTCATAAATCCCTAAAACTAACAGAGTAGGGCAACACTGCCAATGTCGTCACAATACTCCAAGCGGCACTCATACAGAGCAGACTGCCGCCTCCTTGCAGTCACTGGCAGCTCTGAGAGACAGTCCTGGCTACAGCTGAAGGGCGTTCTGCACTTTCAGTCTTCTCTCTTGTGAGGGTGTAGATTTGTCTCCCATACTGGGCTGCAAAAATGACAGCTTGTAAGTCAGATGCTTGTTATAGTCTCACTGGCGGTTGATTCCATATATTTCACGACTAGCGCCAGCGTTGGCTAAGTTCGGCCGTGCAAGGCACCAAGCCTTCTCCAAAAAGTGAAAGTCTGAAGCTGAAGTAGCTCAGTTGTGTCCGACTTTGCCACTCTGTCTGACTGTATAGTCCATGGAATTCTCCAGGCCAGAATACTGGAGTGGGTAGCCTTTCCATTCTCCAGGGGATCTTCCCAACCCAGGTCTCCTGGATTGCAGGAGGATTCTTAACCAACTGAACTATCGGGAAAGCCCCTATCCAAAACAGGGATGCCAATATTTACTTCACGTGCTAATTTAAAAACATATTTATTAGGCTCAGACATTGTAACAGTCAAATGGCACTACTCCAGAAAGAAATTTCAGCTCAACCATTATTCTTGGCTCTTGCGGCAAAGCTTGTCATTGCTAGAGAGCCAGCTTCACAAATACACAACAAAGGAGCACCGAAAACCAAGCGCAAAATAAAAGCACCACTTCTAGAAAACTGAAGGCAAGTCTGCATAAACGCTTTGTTTTTCTTAGTCTTTCTTATAACACGAGTAATACATTTAACAAATCACCATTTTTAAATTTTGTAATTAAATTTTACTTTTAGACAATTTGCTATATGAATTATGCTAGCTTTCCTCCTATGTACCAAAGGTAACGTTTTGCAAAACTACAGCGCAATATCACACCCAGGATGCTGACAGGGATCCAGTTAGGACACAGAAACAACTCTCAGGATCACTCCTGTTGCTCTCTTCAGGCCCTCCTGTGCTGCTGCTGCTGAGTCGCTTCAGTCGTGTCCGACTCTGTGCGACCCCATAGACAGCAGCCCACCAGGCTCCCCCGTCCCCGGGATTCTCCAGGCAAGAACACTGGAGGGGGCCGCCATTTCCTTCCCCAGTGCACGAAAATGAAAGTGAAGTCGCTCAGTCCTATGGGACTGTTAGCGACCCCATGGACTGCAGCCCACCAGGCTTCTCTGTCCATGGGATTTTCCAGGCAAGAGCACTGGAGTGGGGTGCCACTGCCTTCTCTAATCCCAGCCAATCACTAATCTCTTTCCCATTTGTACTGTTTAATCATTTCAGGAATGAAACAAAAGTGAAATAATGTACGTGACTTTCTGGGACTGTCATTTTCATTTAGCATAATTCTCTGGTTGTTGTCCCCTGGTTCAATTCCTGTTTCTGAAAGATCCACTGGAGAAGGGATAGGCTACCCACTCCAGTATTCTTGGACTTCCCTTGTGGCTCAGCTGGTAAAGAATCTTCCTGCAATACGGGAAACCTGGACTCCATCCTTGGGCTGGGAAGATCCCCTGGAGAACAGAAAGGCTACCCGCTCCAGTATTTTGGCCTGGAGAAGTGCATGGACTTTGTTTCCCAAAGTTGCTGGACCATTTTACATTCCCACCAACAATGTATGAGTGGTCCAGTTACTCTGCATCTTCCCCAGCACTAGTAAAAACAGCATTATTTTAAAAATCACCCCAGGATAAAAATATTAATTTAGGTTGTATGGATTTGAAAAATACACATACTCTATTTCTTTGAAATATGAATCTATAGTTTATTTTATTTTAAATTAAGTAAAAAAGCAGATAAAAATATACAGATATTTCTTTTGTTATTATTCTCCAAGTCAATAGTCATATACCACTCATAAACTGATTTTGTTCCACTTGTCTTAACAAGAAACTTTAAAAGTTTGGGTATAAAACATTTGGAGATATGATTTAGCTGTCAAAGGCAAACAAACTGATCAGATACAACCTACAGTTTATTCTAATTTTAGATACTGGACACACAAATTTCTAAGGTTGCTTGAGCTATGTATTTAGATAATATTATGAGCAATATGCCTCATTAATAAATGCAAAATAAGCCACTATTCAGTACTCAAAAGTAAAATAACTTTAAAACCAGAAATTTAAAAAAAATTTTTTTTGGCTGCTTACTGTGTAATAACATGCAGGATCTTAGGGATCAAACTAGTACCTGCTACATTAGAAGCACAGAGTCTTAACCACAAGACTGCCAGGGGAAGTCTCTCAAAATTTATTTTAATAAAATTTCAAATTTTTTTCTGAAGTGACAAGAAAATCTTTGTAAACTTAGCATTAATTAACATTTAGGGCTTCGTTGGTGGTTCAGTGGTAAAGAATCTGCCCGTCAATGTAGATGTGGGTTTGATCCCTTGGTCAGGAAGATCCTCTGGAGAAGGAAATGGCAACCCACCCCAGTATTCTTGCCTGGGAAATCCCATGGACAGAGGAGCTTTGCAGGCTATAGTCTACAGGGATGCAAAAGAGTCAGACATGTTTTAGGGACTAAACAACAACAATTAACACTATATTGTATTTAAAAGCAATTCATCACTAATACTTAAGACAAAGGAACTACATTTAAGGACTTATTGAGAAAAGTAGATATAATTATTACATGAAAATTCAATGGGGAATGCCACCCATGCTAATTTTAAAACTATTCTATTTGTACACACAAAAACCCACTGGAACACAAGATCAATCCTTGAAAGTCAGAGCGTATCAACTCTGTTGACCATGATCTGCATCCTTATTCTCAAATTCCCACCTGATTTCCTGAAGCTAATCTAAAGTCAAGTTTAGATTAGCTTCAATATCTATAGGCTCAGGTTAGTAATATTCAGGACTGACTAGAGGAAATTACAGTGTCTTCTAAGAGTTCAGATCAAGTTACAAGCTCACATTATGCAAAGGAGCTTCTGGCTGGTCAAAGAATTACAGTCTGGGAAGATGGTAAAAGTGAGGAGAAATGACTAGTAACTATAAACTATACGGTCACGCTATACTGATCACATGACATCAAAAGACCAGAGACAACAATTCTTTTGCGTGAAAGAACAGAATTTCAGAGATGTTTAATGAAATAGACAAATGGATAGTTCTTTTTATATCGGTTCATGTTCATTTTTAAAATAAATTATATATGTGAGAAGTTACAGACACTGTTAAACTGAGTAATAGCTGGAAATATTCTTTGTTTTCTTTAAAAAATAACTTGAGATTATCTGGTTGTACATAGTCACTTCGTGGAAGAGTCAGTCATCAATTCATGTTTCTTGCATTAAAAAAAATCTTCCCTCTTTCAATTCTGCATCAATATTATTGGTTTATGTATCTAAATAAGTGATTCCAAATTTCTTCACTTTCTCTCTTCTTGCCTTATCTTCCTGCTATTCCACCTTCTAATACTTATGCAAAGCTAACCAGATCATTCATGTATCTCTTCAAATACTAGGAATCTTAAAAAGAAGAGAAGTTATTGTCATCAGATGACTTGTGTATTAAAAAAATCTCAAGATAGTGCACTTTCATATTGCACTTCAATTATAAGGTGTTAACAGAGGCTTGAGTTAATACTGTATTTCTGATGGATTTGTACAAAATGTACACACCTATCTACTATGTATTAAATGGGTAAGAATGTCTGGTGAAGAAGACAAAAACTGGCCATGTGTAATTCCTCTGTTCTAAGTACCTGAAGAGCATCGCTATAATTCCCACTGTGGAGCCCAGTACTGATCTACCACTCAGCCTGCTATAATCTGGGTCAAAAAGAGAAGCCCTATTGCTGATAACTGCCCACCAGGCTGCTCAGGGGGCCCCATACTTAATCAGTAAGACACCAACACATTAAATCTCTTAAAGTATTACAGTACTAAGCTACATTTAAGATTAAACAAAAGCTAAGCTATTTATGATAAACTAGGGATATTACACTCGAAGGATTCTGCATCATGCCAAAGAATAGACCAGATAAAGATCCACCTCCTCTTTATTTTTTTCAAAAGTTCAGATCAAGGCAGTATTTAAAATAAGGATAAAATATACTGAAGTGTGTTTCACATTTAAAGGTAACCACTTTGGAAAACTTGTGCTTGAGTTATATATATATATATATATATATATATATATATTTATATACTTAAAAAATATCTATAGATCACAGAAAAATGCTTGATTAGTACTGGGTTACATGATCCTATTAGGCTTCTGCCGGCCAATGCAGGAGATAAAGGAGGCATGGGTTTGATCCCTGGATCAGGAAGATCCCCCGGAGGAGGAAGTGGCAACCCACTCCAGCATTCTTGCCTGGAAAACCCCAGGGACAGAGGAGCCTGGTGGGCGACAGTCCTTGGAGTCACAAAGAGTCAGACATGACAGCGACTGAGCACACGCACGCACCTGAGCCTTTGAGGATCCCATAAAATTCTTTCCAACTCTGTGTCTCCATCTCAACATGACTATAGCGAATAAACAATATGGGAAAGAATCAATACATTTATTATCAATACGAGGTTGAATACAATCACCGACATTTAAGGCTTTACCTTCTCCAACATTTAACACGTTTAAATTCAAAACATATTCCAATTTGAAGGAACTGTGGGTAGCACTGACACACGACCATGCGTAAAACAGATGGCTAGTGGGAAGCAGCTACAGAGCGCAGGGGGCTCAACTCAGTGCTCTGTGATGACCCGGAGGGGTGGGACAGGGGTGCAGCGGGAAAGAGGTTCAAGAGGCAGAGTATATACACACACACACATATATATATACACACTTGCTGCACGGCAGAAACCAAGGCAACCATGTAAAGTAACTATCCTCCAATTAAAAACTTTTAAAAATTAAAAGTACTACATTTTATTTTTGATATGATTTAATAAATAACCAAAGAGAAAAACGTAAAACATTTGTTGCAACCAATTAAAATTGAGTCCTTTTCAAAAATGTACTGAGCAGATGCATCACTTTTCTGATACTATCCCTTGGAAAACAGAATAAATGGAAAACTTACTATTATAAGTCATCCTCTCTTTGCAACTTAATACCATATTATCTTAATACTTGCAGCCAAATTTTCCCTAGAGATTCCCAGCCCAAATGCTCTCATCTTTCAAACCCCTTTCTGAAATTCATTTCTTGAATAAAGTATTTTTCCAAATTTTATTCACTCTATAAGCAGGAAATAGTCTGTCTAGTCAAGGTCTAGTCAAGGCTATGGTTTTTCCAGTAGTCATGTATGGATGTGAGAGTTGGATTATAAAGAAAGCTGAGTGCCGAAGAAATGACGCTTTTGAACTGTGGTGTTGGAGAAGACTCTTGAGCTTCCTTTGGACTGCAAGGAGATCCAACCAGTCCATCTTAAAGGAAATCAGTCCTGAATGTTCATTGGAAAGACTGATGCTGAAGCTGAAGCTCCAATACTTTGGTTAACTGATGAGAAGAACTGACTCATTTGAAAAGACCCTGATGCTGAGAGAGATTAAAGATGGGAAGAGAAGGGGACGACAGAGGATGAGATAGTTGGATGGCATCATCGACTCAATGGACCTGAGTCTGAGTAAACTCTGGGAGTTGGTAATGGACAGGGAGGCAAGGCGTGCTACAGTCCATGTGGTCTCAAAGAGTCAGACATGACTGAGCGACTGAACTGAACTGAAGCAGGAAATACATGAGTTTAAAATTCTACTAAAAATATTTAAAAAGTACAATGTAAAACTGTATCCATATTATGTTATTTCAATATTTTTCTATAAATACTTTTATGCTGAAAGTACTTAAAGATATCAGTCTATCTCCTCTGGATAATATACACAAAACACAGTTCAGTTCAGTCACTCAGTCGTGTCCGACTCTTTGCGACCCCGTGAATCGCGGCACGCCAGGCCTCCCTGTCCATCACCAGCTCCTGGAGTTCACTCAGACTCGCATCCATCGAGTCAGTGATGCCATCCAGCCATCTCATCCTCTGTCATCCCCTTCTCCTCCTGACCCCAATCCCTCCCAGCATCAAAGTCTTTTCCAGTGAATCAACTCTTCGCACACAAAGCACATGAAAAAGAACATTCTCTAATTTTAGGTTCAAAAGCGAGGGAAAACATGAAAATCATTAATGAATTTACTCGAGTTAGATATCATAGTAACAATAAGGACTATTCATATATATAGCCACAGGCACTGGTATGCTAATCAGTGCCGATAAGCACCAGGTGAAGGCGTGAAAGTGTTCAGTTGCTCAGTCATGTCCGCCTCTTTGTGACCCCATGGAATGGGAATGAAGCCCGCCAGACTCCTGTCTGTGGAATTCTTCAGGCAAGAATATTGGAGTGGGTTGCTATGCCCTTCTCCAAAGCACCAGGTACCTGTTAATATATTTTTGGTTAAGCATTCAATGGAACAGCTAGTTCATCTAGGTCAATAATTTTTCCTTTAAAAAGCTGCCCATTTATCATGCAATTGAGGAAGTTGTAACAAGTGTAAGACATCGCAAACATCTGGTGCATTTGCCTGCCTCATACACATCTCATATCAAACAAGCTCAAGGAACTCACGCATGATCTTTTCCCTAAATCCTGCTCTATCCAGTGTCTTCCATATCTTCCCCATTACTCAGGATAAAAATCCTCAATGTATTTTTGACTCATTCTCTGAGTCCCAATATCCAATCTGAAAGCAAATCCTTCAAAACATATGTGGGGAAAAAAAAAAAGCTGGGTTTCAGTCCTGCCCCTCACTGTCCTTAGCACAGCAGCCAGAAGAAAACAGCTTCTGGCTGTTTTCAGTGGCTCAGTCATGTCTGACTCACAAAGAGTGACCCCATGGACTGTAGCATGCCAGGCCTCCCTGTCCATTACCAGCTCCTGGAGTTTACTCAAACTCATGTCCATCGAGTCGGTAATGCCATTCAACCATCTCTTTCGCTGTCATCCCCTTCTCTTCCCACCTTTGATCTTCCCCAGCATCAGAGTCTTTTCAAATGAGTCAGTTCTTGGCATCAGGTGCCCAAAGTATTGGAGTTTCAGTTTCACCATCAGTCCTTCCAATGAATATTCAGGACTGAT
>SJYC01031555.1:0-27715 GCA_006408675.1 Madoqua kirkii | reverse complement strand
TACCCCAGTCCTATATAAGTTCTGGCACTTCTATGGTAGGGTTAATGGCGACCTTCTTCAAGCGGGCTTATGCCATACCCAGGTCTACTGCACCCAGAGCCCCATACCTCCACAGGAGACACTCAAATACAGTCCTGCCTCAGTCTCTGTGGGATCTCTGGGTCTTGGTGTGCACAGAATAAATCTATTAAGGTTTAAATCTGATTAACTGCCCACTGCTCAGAATCTTCCAATGGCTCTCCAACTGTCTCTGAATAAAAGCCAAAATCCTACAGCCTATAAGGTCCCCCAAAGTCCAGCTGCATCCTCACACTGATCTGTCTGGCATCTGCACCACCACCACCCCCTTCCCCGGCTCACTGGACTCCCTCCACAGTGGCCTCTCTGCTGCTTTTGCAGAAAGAATTCAGGGCAGAGTCCTGTCTTACTCTTCGCAGTTGCCGTTTCCTCGGCCTGGAACTCTTTCTCCCCAGTTGTGGCTCACTATCTCATTTCTTTCAAGTCCCTATTCAGCTTTTCACCTGTTTTTGTAAATAAAGTTTCATTGGAACACATTTGTTTATATATTATCAATGGTGTTTTCAAGCTAGGACCATGATGTTTAGTAGTTGCAACAAAGACCCTATAGCAATGAAAATGAAAATATGTCTATTTGGCCCCTTAGAGGAAACAGTCTGCTGATTCCTGAGTGGAAGGGAAAAAAATGTTGAAAAGGAGAAGAGAGCTTGTGAGAAGCCAGAGTGTAGCATAATCTCCATGACTAATTAAAGCCTCCAACAACGATGATTAGCAGTGGGGAAGGAGAGAGCATAGTAAGTTAGCTTCTATATGATATAATTCCCTGGAGAAGGAAATGGCCACCCACTCCAGCAGTCTTGCCTGGAAAATCCCATGGACAGAGGAGCCTGGTGGGCTATAGTCCATGGGGCTGCAAAGAGTCAGACACGACTGAGCGCACACACACACACACAGATACAATACAATAAATGGCAATGGGAGGGGAACAGACAAAGGCAGGAAATCGTGGCATTGAGAAGTATTAGCTGTTGTAATCTGAGAAAACACGTTCAATGATGGGGTACTGGAGTGGAGGAGGCATTAACAGTGGTTTTGCAAAAGCAGTGAAGAGTAAGAAAACACCTATGAACCCACAGGTTCACAGGTACGTGGTGGACACAGAAAACAGCTGACACTTTCCAGCACACAACACACTCAGGAGAAAGCCAAACGACAGTGAGCACAGAAGAAATGAGCATCCAGAGGCCACCTGGCAAAAATCACAACATAGATTTGTTATTTTATCAATAAGGGGAAAAGGAAAGCCAACGAAAGGTGTGAAAGCTGGCAATTTGAAGATACAGCTTTAAATTTGTTCTTAAGGAAAACCGCATGGCATTATTTTTTACCTTTTAACAGAAACTGGTTCTCCCATCCATTCTCCTAAGCAAAATGTTGTGTCACACTGACCTTTAATCCTGAGCAAAAAATTATATATATATATACATATATTTGAAATATCAATACATTTCCAGATTTACTGATAAATATTTTTACCTCTATAATCTTGACCATAGTCTTTATTCAGAAACTCTAAGCCAATGGCATACATGTTTAAGGAGTTTTATAAAGGTTGTAGCTAAGATTTTTAGGAAACAATGTTCTTTGTAGAGGGGAGGAGTTCATTCCTTCAGCTGTTCAGCCGACTCCTGAAACTGCAAGCTGGGGATGTAACTGGCAACAAGTCAGTGGTGGCCTGACCCTCATACAATTTTCAGTCTTTGGGACAAAACTGTCTTGCTAATTTTGTGACTCTAATTCTAGATGATCAGAGTCACAAGTAAAACATATCCCAGTAGTTTCATTTTATGGTCACCTCATTGCCCACACCTATGGCAGCATATCAACATGTTACTACGTGGCAAACACATCTAAACAGGCCAAGGGCTCTAACTAAGTGCACATAGAATGTCTCCATCTATACCAGGCTACTAGAACAACAATTTTTTATCCAGTGACCAATTGATTTCATCAAACATATCTCCCTGATTTTTCTTTTTCCCTGAATTGCCTTGCTATTGAGAAAACAAGTCATTTAACCTGAAAGACACATTTCCTAGTAACATCCCCTGTGACTTACCAAATCCATATCGACAGGGCAGCCATCATTTCAAAATGCAAATCTGATTATATCATCTTTGCCCATCTTAAAATTCCTCAATGGCTACGCAGCCATTTGATTTGATGTTAAGGAGCAAACTCCTTGACATGACCCATTTATCATATAATTTATCATCCAAACTGGGACACTTTGAGAATGAAAGAAGGTGATTAATTGTCACATCAGTAAACCAGGACGGCCCTGGAAAAGAGGTTAGCCTGGTCACCCACCCAGAAGCCGCTCCCTCTTCAACTTCTCTCATTCTTTCCCTGCAGGGACAGAGGTCATCTTTCAGCTTAGACTCGTCTCAGTTTCCTCCTGTAATAACTCACATCTTCACTGGGAACTCTGAAGCTTGGCATTCTCTTTCCTCCTCTCCAGGTTATTAATCCTTATCTATCCTTCACAATGTATTTTAAGCATTACTTTATCAGGAAGTCCCCTCTGGCTCCCAAAGAAACTCTCAGAGCACTGCCCATCTCTCCTTCACAGGACTGGCCACACTTGGAATGATACCTTTGATCATGTGGTCACTTGACTAACATTGTCTTTTCCGCTAAAGTGATCCCCTCAGATGACGAGATTCATGTGCTCTAAGAAATACTTTCATAGCATCAGACATCTGTCATGAAAATATATATGCTCCTAATAGGCAAAAGGACAAATCCATGCCCCTTGAAGGGATTGGGGCAGGACACTGTCTAACTGGCTCAGCTAATTCATCTAATTCTCTAAGATAGTACCGATATCTTTGTTCTGTTTTATTATTTAGTATTTTTAAGGCCTTAATCAAGAGTCTGTAAACTCTAGCACATGGGGCAAATGACAGGACAGCAGCTTGTTTTTGTACAGCCCACGAGATAAAAACAGTTTTTACATTTTTAAGTGACTGTAAAAACAAAACAAAACCCAGATGATATGGGAGACCTTATGTGGCCCACAAAGCCTAAAATATTTACTATTGAACTGAAAATTTGACATTCTGCGGGTTAGGGTATTTCACGTGTCAAAATGGATGTCAGTAGGAATGACTTTTATCTGATGGCCATGCAAATGAGTGTTGTGATATATTAGTGTAAAGGGATTCACAAAGGTTATAGTTTTATTGCCTGTAGAGCAATAATCATTTTAGTACTGTAGCGGTCTCATTCCAGAATTCTTTCTTTCCATGACTATAAATATTTTTTGTTATTTCTACATGTTTTTGAACTATCTTTGGCATCCAGCTAGTTCCCTTACTGATTAGTTAAGTGAATCTTTGATATTACAGATAGACATGAAATGCTTTAATTGGTGTACAATATGAAGTTGCCAACATCCACTAGATCAAAGAGAAAGCAAGGAATTCCAGAAAAACATCTACCTCTGTTTCACTGACTATACTAAAGCCTCTGACTGTGTGGATCACAACAAAATGTGGAAAGCTCTTAAAGAGATGGGAAAACCAGACCATCTTACCTTCTTCTGAGAAACAAATCAAAGAGAAAGCAAGGAATTCCAGAAAAACATCTACCTCTGTTTCACTGACTATACTAAAGCCTCTGACTGTGTGGATCACAACAAAATGTGGAAAGCTCTTAAAGAGATGGGAAAACCAGACCATCTTACCTATCTTCTGAGAAACATGTATGTGGGTCAAGAAGCAACAGTTAGAACCCTGTATGGAACAACTGACTGGTTCAGGATTGAGAAAGGAGTATGACAAGGCTGTTTATTGTCACCTTGTTTATTTAACTTATACTCAGAGCATGTCACATGAAATACTGGGCTGAATGAGTTACAAGCTGGAATCAAGATCGCCAGGAGAAATATCAACAACCTCAGATATGATGGGGAGCTGTTTCCTTTAGCTAGAACAATCTACCAGCATCTAACTTTAAGAAATACTTCCCATAACACTGATTACAGAAAGGAAGATTTAAGCTTTTCTATGGAAATTTATTTTTTAAACGTTTTAAAATAATAGGCTTATTTCTTACCCATGAATAAGGCAGCAGATTATCACCTGGAAACTTTCCTTTATTTTACTTAAATTATTAATTGCAAAAAGATGCTCTCTTTGAAACTCAAGGAAGTAGAAAAGAATACTTTTCAAATAACTATGCTGTTTGTTCTGTGTAGAAATGCATTCCGTTAAAAGTGATTCTTTCATTTCAAACCAGTTTTCCATAAATTTTCACTACAACAAATTTTAGATTGCTTAGTACAGTCAGTTTTCATCATTTGAGGCAGGTGTGTTCTACAAAGTTGTTGTGAACACTGAGTTAGCAAATACCGAATCACTGCTCCTAGGTGAAATAATAGGCTTAGCTTCCTGGAAGTTTCCAGTCACAACTTTTTGGACAGCTAATACAGGACCTTGCTTTATGGATGCTTCTATTGAAAGACATCTTACTGAGTACATATTTCTGATTTATTAACACTGAACTCACGGCCAACAGCACTATAACTCATGCCTTAAAGCAGCTGCTGTATAAAGCTTGTCTAAGACATGTATTCCCTCAACTCTTCTCCATAAGGCACATCACGGTCTTTCCGAGCTCAGAAACGCTAGACAGCCCTTCAGCCCTATCCTTTTGGGCCATTTTAAACAGCAAAACCAGGCACTACAGAGGTGGCAACAAGGACTCCCGGCTTCAGTCCGAGAACTAACACAAGAGGCGGGGTGTCCCGTCAGTCCTCAGGTGGGACTGCCAGGCACGCCCGGCACACTGGGCGGCTCCAACTCTTTGCTGCTCAGGTTATCTGTGACGGTCTGAGAACAAACATGAAACCACCCCAAGAACTGATAAAATTACAAATAAATTTTACCAAGGAGGTGAAATCACAGATATGGAACCTGCAAAAATAACCAATTTGTTTATTTCCTTGGTGGTATAGTCGCTAAGTAGTGTCCGACTTTTGCAACCCCATGGACTGTAGCCTGCCAGGCTCCTCTGTCCATGGGATTTCACCGGGAAGAATACTGGGGTGGGTTGGGATCTTCCCAACCCAGGGATTGAACCCATATCTCCTGCACTGCTGATGGACTCTTCACCGACTGAGTCACCATGGAAGTTTATTTCTTTATGCAGCTTTAATTGATCATGGATCTCAGCTCTTTTATTATATTTATCTGCTCTTTAGCATTATAATGGAGTATTATTAATAAATACAAACAATTATTTATGAGTACATTAAACCTATGTAGTTAACCATTTATAAATTAAAACTTTTTTAGATATCAATTATCATCAGATCTACTTTATAAGCTTACATTTTCCAGAAAGAATCTTCCTAAATATTTCATTTTTTATGTATAATCATAAACACTATCAAAAGACTGGCTATGTATAATGACGCTTGTTAGATAACACATTAGCAACTTACATTGCAGTTTATAAACTACTAAAAGATTGGCTTCCATTCAGGAAACAGAAGAAAGAGTAAAGGAATAAGATACACAGCCTGGTTAATTTTAAAAAGCCATCTTTAAGATTAATATGATCTATGAATAACACTAAAGTGTGAAGATTACACTTAAAAAAGAGCAGTAAAATCAAAAGTCTAGGTGACCTTTCTCCTGGATTCCTGCCTTGGAACAGTGCTGTCTGAAGAGGGCTTGATATCCATCACCTTCTCTGATCCCTCTCAAAGGACTTATCTTTCTTGCTACAAAGCCTTTGAGCTTTAAAATTATTCATCATTTCATGACATATTTGGGGCTCCCTGGCAAAAACAACTCTCTAAAGAGGATGCATATGAATAAAGAGAGTAGGATGCATATGAATAAAGAGAGTAGAAAAGAAAGGTATATTATATAATTTTTTTTAAAGGGAGGTTAATTCTGGTAAAGGTGAATTGCCTTCTTTATTATTTTCATTTTTTTCCTTTTTTAAGGGCAGTGAAATCTTAGAAAATAAAATGTTATTTCAGTGTCATTTTTGAGAAGTTACAGTTCTTATTATCTCCTAAACAGAAAGGCTTTTAAAAACAGGCTGAAGGCTTACACGCACAATCTGAGAACAGAAAAAAAGGGCAGCTGTATCTGGTCCTCGTGCTTCCAGTTGGAGTGACACAAAGCACAACGGCATTCAGCAAAGTCAGGCATGGTTGGAAAGCCATATCCACCAACCTAGACAGTCCTATATTTCTAGAACTGGATGAAACAAAATCTAAATAGTTAAAAAAAAAAAAATTCTTGGAAATCAATAGTATACTGGAATTAAAGGACTAACGTTTTTAATTTTGAACATATTCTTTCAATTACATAATTCAGTAAACAGAAAAAACAGTGAAGAAGAATCTGTGCTCACTGCCAGACTGAACAGAGCTACCCAATGGGCTGAGTCTCAGAAAAGCTTTTATACACTGCCGATGTAATTGAATCATCTGAATAAATAAGTTTGTAGCAGAAATGCCTAGAACCTAGAAGGGTAATAATTTCTGTTGTGAATATCTGTGCCATGGTCAATTTTGAAAACCAAAAGTGAACTCAAAGAATTTTAATAATTTTGCTTTTAAAGGAACTATATAGATAATCTTAACTAATTAAAAGTAAGCTTTTGGTCTTTTAAACTTTTTTCAGTAAGAAATGCCAGAGAAAATTACATTTTATATAGTACATATATAAACAGAAATGCATACTCCTACACACAAAGTGACACTTAACCTTACTGTATGTAATACACTCTGCTGTCAATTATCTATTTATTTCATTACATCCAGTTGCTTCCCTGGTGGCTCAGATGGTCAAGAATCCGCCTGCAATGTGGGAGACCTGGGCTGGATCTCCGGGTTGGGAAAACTCCTCAGGAGGGTGTGGCAGCTGACTCCAGTATTCTTGCGTAGAGAATCCCATGGACAGAGGAGCCTGGCGGGCTACTGGGATTGCAGAGTCGGAGACAACTGAGCAACTAACTGCAGCACAGCACAGCTGTCCCTGATGTGCTGCTCAAAACACGGCAGACACTGTATTGGTCATCTCTTTCCTTGTTTGGGGACTCAATGCTAGTAGTCAATTGACTTAAGAGTGAAAAAGAATTTCATCTCTTCCAAACTTCCTTAGATGGCAATATTAATATATGTCATATAAATTTACCCTTGTCAATTAGATTATGTTCTTAGTAAAAACCAGAAAGGATGGAGAAACAAATTCCCCATTCTGCCATTTTACTTTGATAGTGTTCAAGTGCAACTTCCCTCAGGCACACTTACATGAAGGAAATTATGTAGAATTCACCATGTTAAAAAAGCTCTTGGTAAAAATTTGGGATATTGACTTAGAAGAGCAATTTAATTTGGAAGCATGATGAATCAGACCCTTGTTATCTAGAAACCAGACAATTCGGACATAAATTCAACACTTTACCTAGGCTCACCTTCATCTTTCTTCCTATTCACATCTAATTTAAAACGGCCAGTTGTTGGATAGCAAAAAATGAGTGTTATTTTCCAACAGAAAGAAATGTTTACATAGAGTTGGGGTGGGAGGGGACAGAGAACAAAGCAGGTACGGAGGCAGTTTTGTGTTGGTGTAAAACTGTCTTGGAAAGCATTATTAACATATGTTCTGTAATGCTTTCAGTCAGAGGTCTCACAGATACATATTTATGTCACCTTTTATAGTCTGTTCATTAATTCATTCACACTAAAATGTTCAATACTAAATTATCAGATATATGATATGTGGTCTTAAAGGAAAATGACAACACATTTATTCAATCAGGGTTCTTAAGACCACTAACTAGAAACATGTACTCAATCTAAGAAATTTATTAAGGTAGCTTCCAGGATTGTTGACAGGGCTCAGGACTAAGGTTCCAGGGGAAAAAAATTCCCAAACCAGGCTCCAGAACTGGTTCATATGAGAAAACAGCTGCCACTCTATCTGCCCCCATTCACACTAATGTACTGTAACTGCCAATGCCTCCCGGATGAATGTCGATTCTGTACCAAGAATTAAACATTACACAGCTGACAC
This sequence comes from Madoqua kirkii, assembly GCA_006408675.1. NCBI lineage: Eukaryota > Metazoa > Chordata > Mammalia > Artiodactyla > Bovidae > Madoqua > Madoqua kirkii. The sequence continues at coordinate 19,595 of SJYC01031555.1, read as the reverse complement.
CTCAAATCAGTGCTGTCTAATACTACACTCACTGACAAAACGGAAGATGTGTGCTGTGCTTGTTTTCCAGTATCAATCCTCCAATTTCAGCATGGCAAAAACCTGTCAAATTAGACATACCTCGGAGTCATGCCTGCAGCCCAGTTGCAAGGGAGGCTGGGAATTTGATTTTTGACTGCCACATTGGTAAGATGGGACTCATAATGCTGTGATTTCACAACTTTAGAAAGGCTGCTCAAAAGACCACAGGATATGGCAGCTGTCCACCATACGTGTATTTTGTGTAACATACTATTAACCAAAGTATTTTTTAAAAATCAAGTCCCAGAATTTTAGACCTTACAGAGACCTTAAAAGTCAACCACAATCTAGCCCTTTGTTGTTCAAATGGAGTCTAGGGTATGTTTTTAATCCATTTAAATCAGAGCCACACACAGTTATTCCAAAGCAGATGATAAATTTGCATTTGACCATTCAAAAATCTGAGCTTCCCTGGTGGCTCAGATGAAGAATCTACCTGCAATGCAGGAGGCCAGGGCTTGATCCCTGGGTTGGGAAGATCCTCTGGAGAAAGGAATGGCCACCCACTCCAGCATTCTTGCCTGGAGAGTCCCATGGACAAAGGAGCTCAGTCATGGGTTCACAGAAAGTTAGACATGACTGAGCAAATAACACCTTCATTCAAAACTCTTCTCTTACTTTCCCCTGGCGATATCTGTGAGCAGATAATGGCTCAATTGAAAACACCGGGAATTATGTTGAAGGTGGTATATTTGATTTTAAACAGTATCCAGACTGGTTTCAGTTGATACCTCCAACATCCAACTAACACTGCCCTCACCTGAGAGCCTCTGCTAGCCAGTGATTTTGTGAGTTGTTGCCGAGGAGTTAGAGGGCTCCCGGAATACTTCTACTCCCCCTACTCACCAACATACGAAACAACACGTGAAATGACTCACAGGGATGGTCTGGAACAAAAACAACATGTTAATTGGGTAAATACTGTCTTTGGCATCTATTTGCCTTTCATTAGGTTGGAACTGGGCTGCAGCTTCAGGGAGATGAGTCAGGGGGAGGAAGGAGGTGAAACTGCGGTGCCTGGAGCCTGCTTGCAATTAGCAAGAGGATCTAAAAAGTAATTTAGAAAACGAGTATATGCACACAGTGAGGAAAGAAGCAAGTGTCCTAGATGATGGTCGTGGTTTCCTCCTATGATGGTGAAGTGAGAGTATCAGTATAGAGTTCTATTTAATTTCAAAGTTTTTAAGGAAAATACAAAAATAGGACTCCAGTGATAAAATTGCAGCTAAAGCCTACTTTTTTAGTTTGAAGCATTATTATGTACAACTGGGAGGATAATAAGCATATGTTTGTGATCCTTTCTCAGGAGCTTTGGCATAGTAAGTTATGGAATAAATATAGTGGTTATCATTTTTATCCAAAATTTCTATGAGGTAAACAAAGAGGTTCCTGAGCAAATTGAAAAATTTCCCCAAACCTATAAATTTCTTATCAAACTTCTTGCAGCTTCCCTTTCATTCTTGACACTAAGTGTCCTCATGTTTCTCTCTGGTTCTCAAATCTTTTCCTCTGCTATTAACTGGAGCATGAACCCCAATGGGACATTAAGGCTGGGCTTATTTCTAAATAGAGACAACTCACAGCAAAAAAGGAAATAATCTATCATCCATTATTCTGTGTTAGCATAAACTTTCATGCTCCCTGACTCAGAATTAAAATCTTTAACTTGCAGTAATTGAACTCACACATTTATGGGTTCTGATCATAAATGTACAACTTCAAAACATTTTGGAGTATTTTCAATATGAAAATAGACAGCCAAATACACTCCCCACCCTACACCTCCCCCCAAAAAATCTAAAGGAGGTACAGAGAGCTAATAAAATACTCATATGAGTTGTGAGTCATCATCCTGCCATAATGTGGTCACTCAATGGTACTTCTCCTGCTAGGTCTCAGTTTCAAACACTATAAACACTGGAAAATGCTTTTAGGAAGAAAAGGAATAAAATCTAGACAATTTCAGGCCCCAGTACTTACGTCCGTCTCAGCTTTGACTGGAATGTGACAAGAGTGGCAGAGAAAAGTATCACAAAGTAATGTTCAATGCATACTTCCTTAGGATGGGGAAATAATCTTTTCTGAGGCGTTAGGTATACACAATTTTCAAGAGGTAGCTCATTTCCTACAACCATATGTGGAAGAACTATGTGGAAGAACTTGTTGCTTTCTTATGCAAACACCAAAGTGAGAAAATCTGGCCATAAAACTACAAAGTAAATTCCACTGAAGACGATATTAGGGATTTCACAAGCAAGCCGGTATGAGGAAACCCAATCTAGGCAGTAAAAGGTACCCATAACAGAAGTTTTCATGGTTATAAGATTATATGTACACAAGAATAAATTTTTTTTAGTCATTTAATTCCTTTGCCCATCTCTACTATTCTTGGTGCACACAGGGGGCAGCCAAAACGCACTTCCCCCTGCACGTGGGTATTGCCTACTTCCACTTGAAGGCTCTATCGCCTGAGTTGCCACGTTTACTTAGTTACTTATGAAGGCTACTTTCATAGAACATGATTAAAATAGCCGAACATAGAAAACATTGCCAACGTGGAGAGGGGAAAAAGCCAGACCATTGACTGCAACAGGGCACCAAGCCCCACACCAGCAGTCATGGCTGCAAACACTGTCATGTGTAAATCAATTAAAAGCTGCATTCATAGAAATCAGACGCTCATTCAGTTTAACCAGACATAATCAAATCACACTTCCAAGTGAAATTAATGTCACAGCATATTACTACTGCAACCGTCCAACAGGATAAACAAAGCAATCCCAAGCCTCCACTGCCACCACTGAGAGGCAGTGCAGGGGTGAGCGTGGGCTCTGCAGGCGCGATGGCAGCCTGCAGCCCCGGGCTTGACCACTGGCTGGGCAACTGTGCATAAGGCGCTTGTGGGCCTGAACTCTTTCCTTCCTTTGTTAAAACTGAGCATCATAACATAACAACATATCTAGCATGAGTATTACACAAGACAGTGTACACAGCGTATTCGGTGTACACAGCGTACACAACGCCTGACACATGACATACACTCACTGCATTTTGAACAGCTGTTATAATTGCAAGAACTGGGTTCAAAGAATTTACAATCACTAACAGTTGGAAAGGCCAGGGTACTGTACATAGTTTATTAAGAAACCTTTCTGGAGAAAGCTTTTGTTTTTAAAAACAGGACAAAAAGCACAGAAGAAGGCATACTATGATCCCTAACAGAGTCCTACAAAACACTGAAAATCTTTCACAGCCTTCCAGAGTGCTATTTGCAAAGCAGCTGGCCCCAAGGTTTTTCTGTTCTTCTCTCCCTTTTCTGAGGCTCTATATCTGTCCACATTTCCACATACCTATTGTGGAAAAGAGGCGGTCTGAATCAATCATCGCTATGTCCACTGTTAGGCTCTGATATTTTTATTTAGGCTTGCCTGACCAATTAGAAATGAGATCTGCTTTAAAGAGGGCCTATGAGTCCCTTCAAGGAGAGAAATCTTTCCAAGAGAAGAGAGAACTGAACAATTAACCGTGACTCAGTAATAAAATGGGGAGGACAGTATTTTCTTTACCTCTTTTACGAGGGAGAAAAGTAAGTAAAGTTCATAATCTTAATGACGAGAGGAAAAGAACAGAACACTCAGTGCAACAAGACAGTCAAGAGAGGCAGTCACCCCTCCAAATAATGCCATTTGTAAGTCAGAAGCTGCACTCACAAAAATGAGATACTCACTCGGAGTCTGCCTCCCTCAAAATTCCACACGTCAGTGAGGTACAATAGCTACTGATTGTATGCTTTGCTTCCATGTATTAATTTAACAAATACTGAGCTCCAGTTTGTGTCAGGAGACTTTCTAGATATTAAGGAATTAATTTCACCCATCTGGGAAGGCAGCCAAGGCATTCTCACCACCTTTCCCCAGAACAAAGTGGCATTAAGGACTAGAATGCACAGGATCTTAAGAAACTTAGACATCTAGATCCTCTCCCACTCAGCACACGCATGTACCCGGCCCTGTGATCAGCCTCACAAATGGTGTACTGCAGGGCTTCCGAGGCGGCACTGGTGGTAAAGAGCCTGCCTGCCAGTGCAGGAGATGAGACGTGTGTTCCATCCCTGGGTTGGGAGGATCCCCTGGAGAAGGGCATGGCAGCCCACTCCAGTATTCTGGCCTGGAGAAGCCCAGGGACAGAGGAGCCTGGCGGCTCCAGTCCATGCGGTTGCAGAGTCAGACACAGCTGAAGTGGCTGAGCACGCGTGCAGCATGGTGCACTGGACTGGGCCCTGAAAACTCAGAGCGAGAGAGAAATAGAAGCCTCACAGGAGTTTATCAACAAAGGGGACTCATTCACAATCACTGGGCGAATGCTGGGACAAGCAAATATTTACATAAAGCTATGACTGAAAGTTTACACAGAAAGAGAAAGCACCTTTTCAAGCCCGATTCATGAGAAAAAACTAATGAAAATAAAGGTCTTTCCTCTGATAACCACTGATATTTCCTTTTGGTGAATATGGGTGTCCAAATGCAAGCAAATATAAGCCCAAACACTTCTGAATGCAGGTTAGGTTCTAAATCCAAGTTTGGTGGTATGAGTATTGCTAGTAATAATTCACTAGTTATCACTAAGAACACAAGAGAAGGTAAGGTCCCTTCAAATCTTATGAGATTGGTAGGAAATTGTATCATAAATAATGGGCACTCTGATAGATCCTTTACATTTAGTGAGAGAATCAGTTTCACAGATTTTGCTTTCAGTAAAAGGAAGGAAAAGGAGCTTGTTTTTTTAAACACACGTGGTAGAATGGAAGATACAGGATTCTAAGCACTGGTTGGTTGTATTCAAAAGCCAGTACTTTCAAACTAGTCTTCAAAAATGTGTTAACACACTAAATGTTTCTATTTAACCAATTCCTAAAGGAAAACAGAATGCAAATAACGTGAATCAGGGAGTGGAGAAGTGAGAAAATAAATGTACTCTGCTCATACTTTTATTCTTACGGCAAATGTGTATTTATGAGGTGTTTGTAAAATTTATTGTTAATCTGTAAAGACAGAAGGGCCAAGTGGAAAGATATGTCTTTGTCAAATGCAACCATTTGTGAGGCTGATATTCTCCTGATAGGGAGCTGTACAGCTATGTCTATTGTTAAGCCTGGCACCTGTCTTAACTGGTTGGTTGGTACTCAGTTCATACTAGTAGTTAAAGTGTTCTAAGTATCACTCCAAGTTGCATGCTGTCAACTCCTGATTTTATATTTCCAGCCTGACCTCCCACTGAACTTCAGACTCATATTTAATGACTATGTGACATCTCCACTTGGAAGTCTAACAGGCATTTTAAAATCTATGTGCCAATAATTAATCCTCTCATCTTCCTTCATAACAAGCTTCCACCCCAGTCATGGCCATCTCTACTTGGGGCAACTCCATCATTCCAGCTTCTCAGGATTGATCATTGACATCTGCCTGGGACAACTCAAATCCAGCCCTCAATATATTCAGATAGTCACATCCAGTAGTCATGTATGGATGTGAGAGCTGGACTATAAAGGAGGCTGAGCACCAAAGAATTGATGCTTTCAAAATGTGGTGCTGGAAAAGACTTCTGAGAGTCCCTTATACTGCAAGGAGATCACACCAGTCCATCCTTAAGGAAATCAATCTTGAATATTCATTGGAAGGACTGATGCGGAAGTTGAAACCAATACTTTGGCCACCTGATGCAAAGAGCTGACTCACCGGAAAAGACCCTGATGCTGGGAGAGATTGAAGGTAGGAAGATAAGAGGGCAGCAAAGGATGAGATGGTTGGATGGCATCATCGACTTGATGGACATGAGTCTGAGCAAACTCCAGGAGATAGTGATGGATAGGGAAGGTTAACGTGCTGCAATCCATGGGGTTTCACGGACTGCACTCCGACTCCATGAGGAGTCAGACACGACTAAGTGACAACAACCACACCTTCACAACCATTCTGAATCTTACCATGGTGTAAGATTCCATCTCCACTTCTGCTGTCCCTGTGCAACTCACTGATTCCAGTCACTGCCTCCTCACAGGTCTCCCAGCCTCTGCTTTTGCCCTTGCAGTCCTCCAGTGATGTGGAAGCCAGACTGAGGCTCTCAAAACAGATCAGATCACCTCCCTCCTCTTCTCGGAACCCTCACAGACTTCCCATCTGTCTTAGTCAGCTCTAACAGTCCATAGCACGTCCTCACTAGCAGGCAAAGCGAAGGCCTCACCACACTCTCCAAGCTCCTGTCACGCTGCTGGTGGCAGCGCTACAACGTGCCCTCCCCTCACACCATGTCGAGCCATGCCACACTGGCCTATGCTATTCTCAGCTACGCCGGGCACGCTTCCAGCTCACATGCCCCGAAAGGCTCTTCCTTTGGGTGTTGCAAAGCCTGTTCCCCCATTTCCTCTTGGGCTTGGCCAACTTATCACAGTCTGACCACTCACAGGCTTTGTTTGTTTATCCCCAGTCTTGCTTCTGAGTATAAGCGGTAGACAAGGGACTTTTGTCAGCTTTGTTCACTGCTGTAATATAGTATTTAGAAAAGACCTAACATGTTAGATATATTTTTTAAAATATCTGCTAAATAGATGAAAAAAAAAATGAATGAGGCTGATTCTGCAGGCCAAGTATAATTCCAAAGCTACAAGGATTTTCCTACAATTCTTGAAATAGTTCTACATCCAAAATTGAGTATATTCTCAAGCATTTCATTTTTCAAAAGAACGTGAAATAAAGTATACCAAGCAGTATAAGAGAGCTGCTGCTGCTGCTAAGTCGCTTCAGTCCTGTCTGACTCTGTGTGACCCTATAGACAGAAGCCCCCCAGCCTCTGCCGTCCCTGGGATTCTCCAGGCAAGAACACCGAAGTGGGTCGCCATTGCTTTCTCCAGTGCATGAAACTGAAAGGTGAAAGTGAAGTCGCTCAGTCATGTCCGACTCTTAGCGACACCATGGACTACAGACCACCAGGCTCCTCCATCCATGGGATTTTCCAGGCAAGAGCACTGGAGTGGGGTGCCATTGCCTTCTCTGAAGACAGCTGAGGGAGAGTAAAGTGTCAAAAGGAGTTATTTAAAATCCCATTAGCAAGTTTCATAAACCTGTGAGCCCTTATCTTTGGTTTCTTGGTTTCATTCATGTTTGATTTCAGAAATCCTCACTGAAAAAGCTAAATGCATTCTTTTGTTTTCATTTGGGCAGATAATCAACAATCTTTAGCAGCAAGCAAGATATAATCTGGCTATTCAGAAGATTCCTCTGAAAACTAGTCTACAGACCTACTTACTGTGTGATACAATTTGAAGGCAAATTGCTAGAAAACATCTATCAAGTAACATGTAATCTGAATTTTTTTTTTCTTCTGAAAGTGCAATTTCTTTGTCTGCAGGTTGATTTCTAGGCCTTTACTATTAAGCCTAGGCTACCCGGACAGAGTTGAAATGCTCTTAAAGTAATAATAAATCCTAAATCTTCAGAAATCAAGTCAGGCTCTGCAGCAGTTTGTGGACCAAAATAAAGAAAAAAGAGCAGAGAGAGAGAGAGAGAGAGAGAGAGGGAGGGAGGGAGGGAGAGAGAGAGACTATGAGAGCCAGAGAGAAAGAAAGAAAGAGACTATGAGAGCCAGGGTGAGGACCTCTAGAATACCAGAAGAAAAATGAGGTAGGTGTCAGAGAATGTGACTGAGGATCAGAGTGCTAAACAGGAAGTACCCTCTTCTCTGAGGTGTGATTCCTACAGAAGCCCTCTTTCTCGGGGGAAGGTGCAGTACTTGAAAGGTACAGCATGTTTACAACATTCTCTCAGCTTTGTCAGATGCACATTTAGAACAGTTTGGAGCTTGTGAAAGGTCGGAGGCAACTGGACCAGTTTAGGACCTCAGCCAGAGGTCCTAAAGATGCCAGAGAGATGTAAGAAAATAAAGGAAGTTTGCTACGCATATACCTGCTTCCATAAAGCAAACGCATCAGGACTGTGCCCCTGTCCAGCTCACCCTGGAGCAGCTCTAGAGAAAGTACTAGTCAAACATCTCCCAAATCTGCTCCCAACTCAGTACAGCCAACAACAAAGAAAAGACTCAGAAAAACACAGGGACGATCCCAAGCGTGCTACTGGGGAGAGAATGGTGGTAAGGGCAGGGCTTCCCAGGTAAAGTAAGAAGTAACATTTTAGTTGACTTCATTCCTTTCCCAGGTGGCTAAGGAATCAGGCTTATTGTGAATCAAAAATTTACGGATTAATTTTTAAAATCCACAGTAAACTGTGAAAACAATATTCATGAACAGCCATGATGACATGTCCCAGTTTGGCTAGGTCAATGACAATCTATGCGCTAGTCTCTAAAGATGAAATGTGACTGAGGTTCCTAAGGCCTAGAAGCTGTCCTGGCGGGGATCTGGGGCTGCTAAGACCAGCACCGTGGAGCCAGAGCTGTTTGGCCAGCACAGCACTTCCATGCACGCTAAGGAAAGGCAGGCTTGCACCAGTCCTAATGCACCCCTTCCACTGGGCACTTCTGTTCACTGAGCAACCTTCCTCAGAGGACCAGCGAGGGGTCAAGGGAGGCTGAGGGCTCCGTTCAGAGACAAGGCCTGCAGAAAAAGGAGGGAAGTATCCGTACAAAGGAGGAGAAAGAAAGAGCATTTCCCACCAAGAGGATAAATGAAGAGGCATCAAGAGAAACGGAAAGGCTTCCCTGGTGGCTTAGTGGTAAGGAGTCCACCTGCCAGCGGAGGAAACACGGGTCCAGTCCCGGTCCAGGAAGATCTCACATGCCGCAAAGCAACTAGGCCCATGAGCCACAGCTACTGGGCCCCGGCGCAGTACAGCCTGTGATCAGCAGCAGCGGAAGCCGCCGCAGCAAGAAGCCCACACACCTCAGCCTGCGAGCAGCCCTGCTGGCCGCAGCCACAGAAAAGCCCATGCCGCAAAGAAGACTCAGCACAGCAAAAGGATGAATAAAATTTAAAAAAAGAGAGAGAAAATGGAAAACCAGAAACTGGGGTTGAACGAGGGGAAGTGGTCTATGTGCCTAGAGAGTAGAGGACAATGGAGGGAGCTGAAATGTACCAGTTTGGCAGAGTCAGCATTTTAGAATTTAGCCTTAGAAACTAGGGAGCCATGGAAAGACTGCAAAGAAAGGAATGACAGATAGATACGATTTGCATTTTAAAAGCACCTTTCTCAGAAGCAAGGTGAAGAAGGGAGGAGAGAAATGCTTATTTGAGCGTGGCCTGTGGGATGTGGGTAAAAAGAGGGGGAGATCCCTAAGAGCCATTAAGGAAGCTGAAGTGAGAGGCACTGCCAGGTGATTATGTAACTGGCAGGGGAAACGGAGGTAGACCAGATGCACTAGGTTTCTGGGTTAGGCGAGGCTATAAGGCTGAGGCAGAAACCCTAAGCAGAGGAGCAGGTCTGGGTGGGGGCGGGTGGAGCAGGGCTAGAAAACAAGGGCCCGTCAGACGCAGTGTTTCACCAGGAGGGCACCAGTACAACATCCGAGGGAACATTCCAGTATGTAGTCAGAAGCGTTTTGGAGAGAAACGCTAGGCTATAAAAAATAGATTTGGGGATAAACACCTATGATTGAGATGCCCTGGGCAGATTCAAGGGATAGACAAAGGTGGAGGAACTCGGGAAGGAAACTGAGAATGAATTGTTAGAGACAAAGAAGACATCCAGAGAACACTAGTGTTACAAAAGGCAAAGGAGGTGACTCACACTTTCAACTGTAGAGAGACATCAAGTAAGACCAGAAACTCAAAGGTTCCAATGGACTTGGGAATAAGGAGGCAACTGATAATCATGAGAGCAATTCCACTGGAACACACAAGGCCTGAATACAAGGCTGATGGAATGGAAAGAGTGCTCCTTCTTCACAAAGTAGTCAATGAGAAGGAAACAAGGGGGAATTAATTACACAGATAAATGGGTGTTAATAACCTTTAAATTGTAGAAGGTTGACTGTTGTTATTGTTCAGTCACTAAGACTGAACATGTCTGACTCTTTTGGAGCCTCAAGGACTGCAGCACACCAGGCTCCTCTGTCCTTCACTATCTCCTGGACTTTGCTCAAATTCATGTAGTTGAGTCAGTGATGTCATCTAACTATCTCATCCCCCAGCATCAGGGTTTTTTCCAATGAGTTGGCTCTTCTCGTCAGATAGCAAAAATATTAGAGTTTCAGCATCAGTTCTTCCAATGAACAGACAGGGCTGGTTTCCTTAAAGATTGACTGATTTGATCTCCTTGAAGTCCAAGGGACTCCCAAGGTCTTCTCCAACACCACAATTCGAAAACATCAAGTTTTTGGTGCTCAGCCTTCTTTAGGGATCTACCAGGTGGCACTAGTTGTAAAGAACCCACCTGCCAATGCAGGATTCATAAGAGACACAGTTTCAACCCCTGGGTCAGGAAGATGCCCTAGAGAAGGAAATGACAACCCATTCCAGTATTCTTGCCTGGAGAATCCCATGGACAGAGGAGCAGCGGGCTACAGTCCATGGGGTCACAAAGAGGCAGCCACAACTGAAGTACTTAGCACGTAGCCTTCCTTGTGATGACCATATGAGGGGTGATTACCCAGCATTACCCCCAGAATGGACTCATTTCAACTTCCATGATGTGGGGGCAACATTGCTCCCAGGCCCTTAAATGTGTCCTTCAAGATATTCAAATCTGTTCAATATCCTGCATAAAACATTTCACATACAACACGGGAGCCTCTCTCTTCTCTATGTATCTAATTTGGGCATGTAATTTCACGCTCCCTTGAAATGTTAAGTATTTTCTTGTGTAAATGTCCCAACTTCCTGCACAAGTAGGAAACCCCTTCCATGTCAGCAATATTTGGTACCGCACTGGTCACACTCTAGTGCTTTATTTAAATAAATAATAAAGTAATAGAGCTGCAGAGAGTGCTCTCATGGCTTCAAGAAGAGGAGGAAGTGAACAGAAGGCTTGTGCAGTGGAAACCTGAACTTTGGAATCAAACAAATGCATTTGAATCCTGGTTCCACCCTTCATAAACTAAGTAGCCTTGGGCAAATTAATCAATCCCTTTGATACTCAACCTCTTCATGAGTGCAGTGCTCAGTATTTATGAGAGTCACTCAAACAATGGAGGTAATATTAATACCTGCAGAGCAACGGTTAAAAGAATGAAATAAGGTGAGCATACTGTTTAGACACAATAGGTTTCAGGTTTTCACTACCTAAGAATCTTTCTTAATGATTTCGTTCTCTAGACTCAGTATGGAAAAGAAAGAAGACAAACAGTATGTCTGGTGATTCACCACAGTTGAATACAAGCTTACTGGGCCAAAGTTTTACTGGGGATTTAGCTCTTTGTAACATCACCTCTAGAACAATACCATTTGTAAATAGTGGTCCCTGGAAATCTGTATCAGAAATACTTAGTGCTCGACTTAAGCAATAAGTAAATGAACCAAAAAAGTAAGCAAGTAAATAAACGGCAAATTCCAAGAGCCCACCCAGGTTAATCTGTGATAGTGAAGCCTACAAAGACACACTTTTATCAAAGGAGTAGAGCCATCCACCAGCAGTCCAGCTCACCTGACTTACTGTGTTCCAATAATACCAGGAAACAAGTTCAGTTTTGTGGTTTTGAATTATTCATTAGGATTCCTAACAGGATTCTGTAGAGCTCTACAGAGTTACTTTTATCTTAAAGAAGCCAGAATCTTCAAGAGGGGTGAGAGGTAGAGGGATGGATATGAAGAACACAGAACTACAGCCTTTGGAGTTGCAGCAAATCAAGGAGCATCTGGTCATCATCAGAACCTTCACTCTCCCGCCTCCCAAACATGCAAACACCATCGAACAGCTCAGGCTGAACTACACCCAAATGGATTGTGTACATACTCAGAAGGGAACTTCCCTCAGAATCCCCAGAATCTTTCCAGGTCACGTGTGGCAGGGGGAGTGTTCTGTGCAGTGTTCACCATTCAGCCTAAAGACTTACTTTCTTTTCTACAAAGAGGTTGTGAAACCAGAACTTTCCTCAGCTGCCTCTGGGAGCTGGTGAAGCTAAGAGAGATCTTCCTTTCACAAAGGGCACGGGAAGATTTCCTGACCCTAGATACAGCTAGAAGCCAGATCCCTCTTCCTGATCTCTGATGAAAAGGATCATCCATTTAGTGGGACAACCCATGGCAGCAAAAGGAACTTAATTAGCTGATACAGATTAGAAGATTAGATGAATAAAATATCACTTATTAGAATGTATATTTTCAGTCCAGTTCAGTTGCTCAGTCGTGTCCCACTCTTTGTGATCCCATGGACTGAAGCATGCCAGGCTTCCCTGTGTATCAACAACTCCTGGAGGCTACTCAAACTCACGTCCATTGGATCGGTGAAGCCATCCAACCATGTCATCCTCTGTCATCCTCTTCTCCTCCCGCCTTCAATCTTTCCAGCATCAGGGTCTTTTCCAATGAGTCAGTTCTTCACATCAGGTGGCTGGCCAAAGCACTGGAGTTTCAGCAGCTTCAGCATCAGTCCTTCCGATGAATATTCAGGACTGATTTCCTTTAGGATGGACTGGTTAGATTTCCTTTAGGATGGACTGGTTGGATCTCCTTGCTGTCCAAGGGACTCTCAAGAGTCGTCTCCAACACTACAGTTCAGATGCATCTGTTTCTTCAGTTCTTCACTCAGAGAGTTATTAGTAGCCTTTTAGACCCCAAAGTTACCCAGTCATTTGTCAATATAACCATTTGAATGTCATGTGATATTGAAACACTCTGTGAATGATTTTCATACTCTCCCAAGATATCTCTTAGAAAGAATATCATTTCTAGAAATAAAATGCTGTTAGGAGTCTCGAATAATAGTAGAAAACATAAACACAGTAAATTTACTATTGACAACTTAATAAAAATCATGATACAATTTGCACTAGGCCCACTCATGGTGATTATTCAAGTTATCAATTTGCAAAATGAACATAGGCCTAAAGGTGAAAATATATCTCTGAAACTAGACACACAACTTAACTCAAGAACAAGAAAAAGAGAACACTATATATAAATGCACATACACATACATATGTACATAATGCACACATATATACAATTGACCCTTGAACTTCACCCACTAAACAGGGCTAAGGAACACCAACCCTTCTTGCAGTCAAAATTACTATATAATTTTACAGTTGGCCCTCCATACCTGTAGTTTCATATCTACACAGTCAGTCAACCTCAAACTGTGTAAGTAATACATATTTACTAAAAAAGATATACCTTAAGTAGATGCACAAAGGTCAAACCTAAGTTGTTTAAGGATTAATTGTTATACACACACACACACACACACAAACACACACACGGAGAAGGAATAATCTCTATGTTATATAACTTAAGAACTAGAAAGTAATCAAAATACCAGATAAATTCACAAAAGTGAAAATCTTTCTCAGAAAACTAGTTATATCTCTTCAGTCTGTATCTATTCAAATATCTGCTTTAAAATGTGATGTTTCAATGAAAACGAATAATTTTGTCTCCCAGGATATCAGAGGCAGACAGGGTAGAAAAGTCAAGCAAGGACAAGAGCAAGGACAAAGGTGTGGAGAGTCGAACAAAGGAAGCTGGATTCCAGAGACAGTTATCACAGTTTCAGGCCACAAATAGGGCTATCTGCAAAGTCATGCCCAGGGGCTCATAAGCCCAGACTTCAAGGGTGTAGAACACGTGGTCCAGGGCCCAGGAAGAGCAAGTCCAAAAGCAAGCACCGTGCCAGCAGTATCAATCACCCGAGGCAGAACAGGGTCTGGGCTGTGTGAATGGTCTTTTGAGGCCAGGGAATTCAGGTAAGTTGTTGACACACAAAGAAAGAATTGTTGACGCCGCTGGCAGCTCGCAGGCTGCATTCACACACAGTAAATGAGAGCGGGTCAGTATTTCCCACAGCAGAAACCAGCAGAGTTCCCGTTCACTGCCCATCTTGATAACCTGCTGGAATGGCTCGGGGCCGAGGCGAGGTTTGCTCATTTCCCCTGCCAGGGACTCTTGTGCTCTACCTGAAAGGCCAGCGTGTTCCGGAGGTATCGCTCTCCCTCCCTGAGCGATACCAGACCCTCTCGACACTCATGCCACCCTTCTGAGTAACCTAGCAGAGTGTTTAGGGGAATGCAGGTCCGTTTCACAGGTGCAAACAGGTCCAAAGGATAGAGGGGATTCCCTCCTGATATCTCTGCACACGAAGCTGAATATAAGATGCTCTCTTCTGTGCTCTCAGAGAAGCAGTCCTCTATTTTACCAAAATTAGTTCATTATATGTTTTGTGTTAGTAAGAAAGGCAAGCTCTCACTGAGGCTGTTTCCCCTTCCATTTTATAAGAGGGAGATTCTAGTACAGTCAGGATATTTGGGGAAGGATGGGGGAAAGATTAGATTCATAAAGAAAAATACCTCAAAAATATCAGAATAAACAGAAAAAATTATCTCCTGTCAGAGTCACATCCAAGAAGGCAGTGAATCTGTCAAATACGGACAAAGCTGGCCTGGGTTCTGTGTAATCCAAAAATTTAGAAAGATGAAAAAAAAAAGTGAGGGGTCAAAATTGTTTCAGAAATAGTACTTGTATGTGTAAATACAGAGTAATCTGAAACAGACAATCATGTTTCAAGTAAAAAAGGAATACAGGTAAGCTGTGAGTGATGTCAGCCCAACCTCTAAACCAAATCCAACACTGACAGGTTATCTAGGTGGGAGAGTTGGTGAGCAAGGTGGACACTGGTGAACGGCTATCTAGAACCTCACTGCAGGGCAAGAAATCCAGGCAAGAGTCAACTAGGGGCAAAGGTAACAGCAAGATCAATAGTGAGACTGACAAGAAACTGAGCAGCAGAGTCAAGGCTTTTCATATCTCAAGAACAGGCAGACCAAGTCTGGAAAAGCACCACATCAGGAACCAGACTCGAAATGCAACTATTTTCTGGAATTAGAGGAATTCAGATATGGAAAGCCATACAAGTCATTATTGCTCTGAGATGTTTTAGCTTCTGTCCTCTGAGATTCAGAATATACAAGCTGGCCAAGAAATCAAGATGAAGCTGTTCCTAGACTCAGGAAAGAAAGCACTGGGGAGTCAAGCGGATATCTCAAGTCCAAGCAACCCACCTAGGAAGGTCTCCTAGACTCCAGAGTAGGGCTTAGCAAACTACAGCCCAGAGACCAAATCAAGACCGGTGCCTAGTTTTGAATGGTCTATAAACCAAAAATAGGGGGTTTTTTTGTTTGTTTGTTTTTTAATGGTTGCAAAAAAAAAAAAAAAAAAGTCAAAAGAAGAATAACTTTATGACATATAAAAATAAATGTCAGGTTTCAGTGTCTGTAAATCAAATTTTATTGGAGCACAGTCATGCCTATTCATTTAGGAAGTGTCTATGGCTGCTTGGACAGCAAGGAGATCAAACCAGTCAATCCTAAATGAAATCAACCTTGAATATTCATTGGAAGGACTGTTGCTAAAGCTCCAATATTTTGGCCAACTGATGTGAAGAGCTGACTTATTGGAAAAGGCCCTGATGTTGGGAAAGACGAAGGGCAAAAGGAGAAGGGGGTGACAGGATGAGATGGTTGGACGGCATCACAGACTCAGTGGTCATGAGTTTGAGGAAACTCTGGGGGATGGTGAGGGACAGGGAAGCCTGGCCTGCTACAGTCCATGGGGTTGCAAAGATAAGGACATGACTTAGACACTGAAAAACAACAAATGGCTGCTTCGCATTACAATGGCAGTCAGAGCAGTTAGGACAAGAGAAGGCATGGCCAGCAAAGTCTAAAAGATTTCCTATTGGGTGCTTCACAGAAAAAGTGTGGCAATCCTTGCTCCAGAGAAGGGCTCCCAGAGGCCCTCAGAATCACTGAGGACAGGACAAACCCATTACAGAAGCAATAGTAAGAAAAACAGCCAACCCTTTCTTTACTCAGCAGTTTGGCAATTTCATCTGAAAAGTAGGCTTTTGCTTTGAAGAGTAAAATAGTCAAATTAAGGGGTAGCCCATAAATGTCTAAGAATGAGGTTCACAGAGCAATATGTGGTCTGGCAAAGGGGGGCATTGGTGGCATTTATTGCTGGAACAGTTCTGCTTCCTGGCGTATCAACAGAATGCCCCCCGGAAGATGGGGAAGCAGCCAGAAGTTGCAGGTGTCTGCCAGGGAGACCCTGAAACGGCTACAAAGATACCTAAGATTCTCCATGCTGCACTGGAAAGACTTCAAACGTCACCCAGAGGGGTATGGGCCAAGATTCTAGGCCACAGGGTGGGGATTTCAGACTAAGTGACAAGGGATTATTTAGGAAGACCAGGCAGGAAAAAGAGGTACAGTGCCATACGGTGTTTTGATCTGCCCAATGAGATAGGAATCTTAACTTTGCTCTCTGGTTTTAAAGTCTGTGTTGACTTTTTGCAACCCCATGAATCGCAGCACGCCAGGCCTCCCTGTCCGTCACCAACTCCTGGAGTTCATTCAAACTCATGTCCATCGAGTCAGTGATGCCATCCAGCCATCTCATCCTCGGTCCTCCCCTTCTCCTCCTGCCCCCAGTCCCTCCCAGCATCAGAGTTTTTTCCAGTGAGTAAACTCTTTGCATGAGGTGGCCAAAGTATTGGAGTTTCAGCTTTAGTATCATTCCCTCCAAAGAAATCCCAGGGCTGATCTCCTTGCAGTCCAAGGGACTCTCAAGAGTCTTCTCCAACACCACAGTTCAAAAGCATCAATTCTTCGGCGCTCAGCTTTCTTCCCAGTCTGACTCTCACATCCATACATGACCACTGGAAAAAGGCCTGGCATGCTGCAATTCGTGGGGTTGCAAAGAGTTGGACACGACTGAGCGACTGAACTGAACTGAACGAGCTGTGGTCTTGCCCTGGGCCACTGATATTACTTTAGCCAGAAGGATTCCAAAATTCTGTAGATGAACTCTGTGCTTGAATAAAATAACTACATCATAAATTGAAATTTATGTTTTTCTTATATTAATAGAAATCTTTCCTTGAAGCTCAGTTGGTAGAGAATCTGCCTGCAATGCAGGAGATCCGGGTTAGATCCCTGGGTTGGGAAGATCCCCTGGAGAAGGAAATGGCAACCCATTCCAATATTCTTGCCTGGAGAATCCCATGGACAGAGGAGCCTGGCAGGCTACAGTTCATGGGGTCGCAAGCGTTGTACATAACTTAGTGACTAAACTACCACCACCATATTAATAGAAGGGTGTGTGTTCCCCTCTAGAAACTTAATAATATATGCACCCATGCATTGTTTAATCCCTGCAACATTTACTGAGCACAGATTCTATGTCAGAGGCTATTTTAGGTACAAGGGGATATAATGGTTAAAAAGCAAAGTCCCTGTCGTTGTGGGGTTTAAATGCTGTGCTGTGCTCAGTCGCTCAGTCATGTCCGACTCTTTGCGACCGCATGGACTGCAGCCCACCAGCCTCCTCTGTCTTTGGGGATTCTCCAGGCAAGAATACTGGAGTAGGTTGCCATGTCCTCCCCCAGGGGATCTTCCCAACCCAGGGATCGAACTCAGGGCTCCCGCACTGCAGGGGGAATTTTCACCCATTGAGCCACCAGGGAAGCCATGGAAGGAAATAATCAAAACTACATCTAAGCAGACAGTATAGTGTAAGTGTGAAGGAGAAAAGGGAAAGCAAAGAAGGCAGGCCTTGTGTGTGGAGGGCATGTGGGGCGGAGGCTACCCTTTTACAGAGAGCTGTTGGGAAGCCCTCCTCGTGAGGCGATGGCTGAGCAGAGGTCCGAGAAAAGCAGCCTGCAGGACTACTGGGGGGCTAGTGGAGGCAGCATCCTCAGAAGGGGCACAGGTGAGGAACCAAGAAGCCCAGGGCAGGTGGAGCAGGCCAGCCCAGGTGTTGGGGCCGATAAGAGGAGCTGAGCTAAGATGAGGGAGGGAAAGCAGCTGGTGATCCCTGTGCAGAGGCTCAGGCCATCGAGAGGGCTCTAGGGCTTGTCCCATGAGAAGCTGCTGAGCAGTTTCTGAGCAGAGGACAGACATGGTCAGACCCACAGCAGACAGCGTAATCCTGGTAAAATTCACTACTGAAACATGAAAATGTTCCCAAATTAAAAACAACTCACTGCAACACAACATTCCATTCATTTGGTCTCAAAAAAAATAAATCAATAACATTTTCCAGTTTACGGGAAGACCTCGGGAGAGAGTTACATTTTTTTTCTGTTTTATTGGGAGATACTTTGCAACTGTTACATCATAGTAATGCATCACTGCTGCTAAGTCGCTTCAGTGTGTCCAACTCTGTGCGACCCCACAGACCCCCACCAGGCTCCCTTGTCCCTGGGATTCTCCAGAAGAACTCTGGAGTGGGTTGCCATTTCCTTCTCCAATGCATGAAAGTGAAAAGTGAAAGTCACTCAGTTGTGTCAGACTCTTCGTGACCCCATGGACTACAGCCTACCAGGCTCTGCCACCCATGGGATTTTCCAGGCAAGAGTACTGGAGTGGGTTGCCATTGCCTTCTCCGAATGCATCATTGATTCAGATTAAATGGGAACAGGACCTGTCAAAATTAGTTAGAGGGCAGAATTATTCTATTTTATTTAAACAAATTTCATTACCCTTTGGTATGTGAAGTAAGGAATCAAGTTTGTCAAGGTTGCCTAATAAAACTTGTTTTCATGAGCAGATTTTTAAAGGATTGCAATTAGCACATGTCAGCACCAGTCTCTGGTACATTGGTTTCTGCTTACATTGCAAGTTCTAGGCTTCAGTTTAATTAGATACTTCTGAATTGTTTCAATAGCAGTTTATTCTCTTCACTAGATGCAGACCTAAAATCTTACATTATTCATTTTCTTAACAAATTCTTTGGGGGGGATTAATAATGTAAAAGTACAAATAGGCATAAATAAATGTGAAATTAGCTTAGTTCCTGTCTAGGGGTTTATTTTCCAAATCAACTGGGTGGTATTTCCTCTTTTCACGGGCTACAGCCCCATCTCAAAATGCATGCTTTATTATGATGGGAGTTGAGGTGGAGAGAACTGTGCAAATCTTTTTATGTGAATTATAAGATCATTAAGAATTACATGAGAGTTACATTTAGGAGTAAAAGGAAATTTCTTCGAAATAATTTTTTGTTTTATTATTAAATCTATGGTCCAAAGGCCCATATTTAGGCTCTACTGATCTCTGTAAATATCCAAACTATATGAAAATTTTGACGTCAATATGTTATTTTGTGAATCTATAACCTATAGAAATTTATGCAAAGGAGGGTCAAGATCCAAAAGTGGTAAGAACCACTGTTCTAAATGACTCATAATGAAGACAAAATTATTTCACTAGAGAATTATATTTCTTTTTAATCTCCATTTATCTGATTCTTAGGGGGTACTGACATATAGTTTTCACTTTGTTTTAAATAAAAAACATTTCATTATACAAATACCCTTCTTTTAAAAAAAAATAACTTAGAAAAAACAAAA